>WSTI01011596.1:8966-19331 GCA_019616915.1 Ceratobasidium sp. 423
TCGTAGCATCCGCTTCAACGGACTATACACTCGTTCCCAACGAGGCATGGGAGCAATTCTACGTACGAAAAGCAGTTTCACTCCCCGACGGGTTGTTTGAACACATCGAGAGTGCGCATAACCATTCGGCCATGGGCTTGTTACCCGAAATCAACTATGCGTGGATCGTGCTCGGGAACATGCTCTTGTTGTGGGATTATGCGAATCCGAGGTGCGTACTTGTTGTTTGTTGTCTTGCTCGCGCTGAGTTTGTAGTTCTGAGCTCGTGCGGTACGACCAACAACCCAACTTGATTACCCATGTTGGGTTGGTCAAGCCCAAGCCTGGGGTATTCGTGGATACGATCCAGCACTTGCTCGTTCTCTGCACACCGCTCGCTGTCCAAATCATCGGTGTCGAAATTACACCGACAGAGATGAAACTGTACGAGACGGATATTTCGATTGCGACAGACGGAATCGAGATGACGTCGGTTGTGTCGTCCAAGCTCGGGCGGATTTTTATGCTTGGCGTGCAGGACGGGTGTCTGTACGAGCTCACGTACCAAGCCGCCGAATCGTGGTTTACGAAAAAGTCGGCGTTGGTGAATCATTCGACGAGTGGATATGCTAGTTTTATTCCGTCGATTACGAGTTTGATTATGCCTAAACTTGATCGTGAGTGTGCTTGATTTGTTTTGGGTGCGTTGGCTTAGTGTTTGTAGAGCGACTACTTGTTCTTGTTTCGGACCCAGATAGAAAATGCCTTTACGCTCTCACGGACCGAAACCATATTATTATGTATTACCTCGGTCAGCAAGAAGATTCCCTTCGGGTGGTGGTAGACGCCAAAGACCTTCGTGGCGCAGCTCAGTCTCTCTGCCCCTCGGTGGCTCTCAACTCGGCTTCCTTCCGAATTTGCTCCCTGATCGTCCTCCCACCTTCCGAAGCAAGCTTTGCTGTGTTAATAGCTATCACCACGGGCGGTGCTCGATTATACTTTTCCCATCAACGACGTGGCTATGGGTCTTATGGCGCCCCTAGCACTCTTGCGCTCATCCATGTTCGGCCACCTCCGGCTCAACTTCCCCACCCCGAACAGCCTTACCAGAACCCGTTGTATGGAAGGGATCATTTGCAAGGGTTGCCGTCTGCGGCTGTCGGGGGTATTACACGCGCGGCATACCGAATGGGCCTGCTCGTCGCTGTGCAAGAGCTCGAGTCTGGCCCGGACAGCCTTCGCAATTCGCTATTCATCGCCACACCCGATTTGGGCAAAATCGCAGCTTCTACTTCTACCGGACCGAGCTCCAACACTACCTATGGCGTCGCACGACGCCCAGTCCTGAACGAATTCTCTGCCATTGTCTCGGCGGGCACCAAAATCTGGGACTTGGCCCCTGTTCCGCATTCCGGAGAACGCGACGGAACGTGGAACGATCTTACGGCTCAACTTGTCGAACCACCCAGGCGGTTTATCGCGCTTACCGAGGCTGGGTTGATGGGTTTGGTCAAGAAGCGTCCGATGGATGTGTTGAGGGAATTGATCGAGGCGAGTCGAAAGGTTGGAGACCTTTCGTATGTCGCGGCGTTTAGGGATAGGTTCGTTTTTATCTTTGTTGTATTGCTTTGGGACTAACACATAGGTGTAGTTATGGCTCTGACCAATTCTGTATGATGTGTTTTGCGCTCCTGGCCTCCAATTCGCATCTTTCGATGGATAACCGACCTCTTCCTGGCCAACGACACACGGATGGCCTGGATGCGGCCGTCAATATGATGACCAAAGAGATTTTGCTCGTTACGCAGAATGTGCTGCAGCAATATGGAGGGAAACCGGCTGCTGTTGAACGAGGTACTATTCCTGATTTAAATGCCATATCACTTTACTGATTTGTCTGCAGGAATAGGGATGGGTGTCCAGTACGAGTTTAGTGCTCGACATGACGGGTTTGCATCCTATCTTGCTGGACTGTTGAAACCTATTTGGAAGTTGAATATCACAAAGCTTGGGTGGGTGATTTCCCCTGCATATTCCAAGGCTTATGGTTTCATTCAAATCTTTCATTCAGCCCGGGCGGACGTCAGCTATCTAATCTCACCGAGAACGTACTGGCAGATATCCAAAACGATTTGATAAAATTGAGAGATTTTGTAACGAGGCAAGTGCAAGGACCAGTCATTACATACAACCCCATGATCTAACCCCTCGACATTATAGCCACCCCCAGCTCTTGCTCGCTGGATCGGGCGAGTTTAATGCCGCGCGTGGAGGAGCTGAACAGGAAGCACTCAAGGTACGACCTGCGGGGTAATGACGTACTTGGCTAGCTCAACGGCTATCTCCAGAATGAACACACCTCGATCGCACAACTCCAAGCGTTGCTCTCACGCGTTATCGAAGGCATATCGTTCGTTTTACTCTTAATCGATTATAAGTTCTCTGAGACTGTTGCCCTGTATGTGTTTGCTTCCCCCACCCCCACCCCCACCCCCCATTTCGGAATAGTACTAATCTAGAACTCCGGGGTTAGGTGTGAACCTTCTCTCCAACAATCGCTCTCGAAACTTACGTTCGATGGATTGATGACCACGACTGAAGGCGCAGAGATCGCCCGGGGGTTGATCAATAATGTGATTAACCAACAGATTTCACAACAGATTAGTGTGGACGCGATTAGCGAGACGCTTCAGCAGCGATGTGGAAGTTTCTGTTCTGCGGCCGATGTTTTGTTGTACAAGGTATGTTTTACCCCGGTTTTGAGGTTCAAAGCTGATTGGTTTTGGTCTAGGCGCTCGAGAGTGTGCGCAAGGCAAAGGAGACGAGAGATCTAAACGAACAGAGGACTTGTTTGAAGGAGAGCTTTAGGTAATTTTTTTCCTTCTTTTCATTTACGGATTACTAAACGAGCGCGTCTAGGTTGTTCCGAAAATGCACTCCCACGCTCTCGCTCGAAAAGCTCCAAGAAGTCGTTTCCGAATACCGAACTCTGCGATACGCAAATGGAGCGGTACAGCTTCCGCTGCAATGTGCCAAAGACTGGGATGTCGATAACCACGGTCGGGATTATTGGCAATCTGAGCGATCAAGTGGAGATGAAAGGCGAGAGGCATACAAGCTTCGGAAAGAATGCTACAGGCTTGTTACGGAGACACTGAGTGTGTTTGATGAGGCATATGAGCAGAGTCAGGGGAAGGAAGATGGGAGTGCGGGTAAGTCTTTTTCCAAGTGTAATCGATAGGATAGGTTAACGATTGACGTACAGGTGATACGGAAGCGGTCCGCAAAAATGCGTACCAGCTCGCGCTGGGTTCCGACGACCCTATGTTCCACGCGGAATTGTACGATTGGCTTGTATCGCAGGGTCGAACCGATGATTTGCTCGAAGTACGTTGCTTGTTCTGGCACCCCCATACCCGCACTCAGCCTGTTTCCCTATCTTTCCCTTGAATTTATTCCCCTGTCTCTGCACTCAATTCATTTACTAACCATAATGTGCAGATCCGAACCCCATACATTGAGGACCACTTGATCGGCCAAGCTCAGCGGAACGACAAGTGGGGAGAGCTTTTGTGGCAGTTCTTTGTTCATAGTGGACAGTACTTGCGCGCCGCTTATGCTCTACAAGCGCTCGCAGATTCCGAGTGCGTCTTTACTGCCTGACCCCACAAAACTTTATACTTATCTTTATCACAGGACCGATCTAGATCTCGAGACCCGTATCGAGTACTTGTCGCTCGCGGTCAGCAACGCGAAATCTCACCCCAGTTCGGAGTATGGACAACATGAGACAGCTGTCGAGTTCCTTTCCGACCTGGAGGATAAACTGGAGGTTGCGCAGGTTCAGCTTGAGATTGCCAACCTGCTTTCACGGAAATACGCGACCGAGCCGGACCCAGAGTGGCGCCGCCGCTATGAAATTCTCACCTCCCGCTTACTCGATATTTCGACAGTAAGTTGATCCATAACCTAAATTGTTCGTGTTATTAACGATTTACATTTGTATCTTATAGTTATATCGAGAATTTGCCGAGCCAGAGGACCTGAATGCCATAAAGCTATTGATCCTCAAGGTTGCGGACCGCCGAGACCCCCAGTTGGTGATGTCTATCTGGGAGGCCATCCTAATGGAAGGTATGTGAACTTACCCTTGATACGCCCCCCGTTTCACAATGCATCGCATCAGCGGGATCCCCACAAGCGGTTCAAGAACAAGTCTCAACGCTCGCAATGCGGTTCTTCCCCTCTGACATTGCCTTCCCCTTGGGTGAGTTTTGATTTCACGTCTGATCCCGCCCCCCACCACTCATTTTGTACGTATTTTCCCACGCCTCGCGTTGTAGACTCGGTTTGCAAGTTGTTGGACGAGTTTGCTTGGCCCAGGCGGCTCCCGCCTACCTGGGTCCCTAGCGTCCTGCTCAGCGGCGGAATTCCATTTGATGTGATCTTCGGCGCGTTGTTGGCCATTCACGAATCTTCGGTGCGTACAAGCGAACATGCATATGTTTCTACCCAAGGTATTAATAGGGTTTGCTATGGCAGGTACCTCCATATAACGACATTGCTCGCACGAATCACGTACTTGCCGAAATCACGGTCTTGCTCGAGACATGGCTAGACGAACAAACTCTACCCGGAATAGGGTCGACCCGAGGAGAGTTCCCGGTGAATTATCTTGACGAGGTCGTGTCCGAGTTCATCCTTCATGCCCGGGCGACCGAGCAACAAAATGAGACGACCGCTCGGTTACTTGATATCCAAAGGCGACTTCGTCGACGGTTCTGATTCAAATTCCCATCCTGCTACATCCATGTAATACAAGGGGTATATACATAATCGCTATCATCCTGGTTTCATTCCGTCAATTCTGTGCTGGTGGAAAGCATTGCTGCAAGTTCGCATTCTACTGCCACGCTTAGTTCGTTTTCTTCGTTTTCACCGAGCCGTCGTTTGAGGACTGTCAGACGATCGGTCAAAATTTCGAGGATCTCGGTGCGTCTTGCGGCCGAGGATCGAGGGATGAGCCGTTCCATATTCATTTGTAGGCCACAGGTCGAGCTACTAAGAACGATTGCTAGGCCTTTGGCTTCTTCGAGTGTAGCAAGCTAATGAACGTATGGTTGGTACTAGGACGTTCGGAGCGATAATGGTCACTTGCCTTGAGTCCATAGCTCATGACCTTTTGGACACCTTCGTCGTCGGAGACGATCGCAAGTACGATCACAGTGGATAAAAACCGAACGACTTTCATCCCGCCAAAGATGCTCCAGGTAGCAAGTATTCGGAAAGTTTTTTCCATTCGGACAGCTGGTCCCACAATGAATTCTTGCCAAGCCAAAGAGTATAGGAAGGTAACTTACTAACTGTCGATCTGTACAGCTCTCCCTCAGCCGTTACAATGCAAGGTCCCAAGTCGAGCCACCTTCTCTCCTTGGGACACAACTTGAAGAACATAATATTGTGCTGCTCCCTGTACTGATAGTTTTTTAGAATGGCAGCTGCTATCGTGTATGTTCAGCTTGGAGCTCTCAAGGCTAGAATGGAATACTTACATTGAAAACCACTCTCAAGGCCTAAACCATCCGTCACGATCTCGCTCATCGATTCTACCGGGCACTCTTCCGATGCATTACTTGAGCTGGGGCAAGGATTGACGACTTTCCACCCGGGGCCATCGCATATATGCACCTGATCCATGCACTCGTCGGCCGCTTGCATGTCTAATATCGCTTGATCCTCCATGTGCGTATCTTCTTCACTCTCGAACGCGTTCGATTGATTGGAGTAATCACTTGGTTTTTGAATGACTCCCCGAGAAACGCTTCGTTTATGGCTCCGAGTCGTAATACCACAAGCTTGGGAGGTGTTTTCAGACTTGGAGGCGAACTTTGCCTGGGAACGAAGGATCTGGGCGAACCAAAGATGAGTCAAATGAACCCTATTATTGCGTTCAATTAGAGCAT
This sequence comes from Ceratobasidium sp. 423, assembly GCA_019616915.1. Lineage (NCBI taxonomy): Eukaryota > Fungi > Basidiomycota > Agaricomycetes > Cantharellales > Ceratobasidiaceae > Ceratobasidium > Ceratobasidium sp. 423. The sequence goes on from WSTI01011596.1 coordinate 14,909, forward strand.
ACCATTACTGTAAACGGGACGGCGCTGATGAAACTCAAAACGGGGGAAAAACCACTGCTTGTCGCTCCCATTGCTGGCGCGAGCGCCCTTTGAAGAGGCACGGGTTGGTCCAACGCAAACCTCGGACAAAGCCATCAGTGGCCACTTTTGGAGCTTCTTGACTACGGGATATGGCCTTTGATGGCTAGCCAGTTAGTTTGGGGTCTGATCTACACCGTAAAGGACAAGGACAAGGGACGCCTGTTATCGTGGTTTGGAGGGTCACGTGGAGAAGTATTGGAGAGGCTGTGGAGGCATGTTTTCGAATTTCTGAACACGTTTGCTACCTTGAAATTTGCACCCACAGGCCTTGTCTAGTGTATTCAGAACGACCATAAACGCACCGGAAGGACCACTTGTTAGGATGTTTGATTCGGGCTGGATCTTCCCTTTCTACGCTCTGGGTTAGTGCGTCCCTGCACATGGTCCGTGTGGCTACGATATAATGTCGGCGAGGCGGGGCCAGGATCATAGGGATCCGCTAGATGTGTCATTCCAAGATATTATTACAGGCCAAAAGGGGAACAACCGTAACGACCCGCCACCATACACAAACCCAGACCATCACCAATCGCCTAAAAAGACCCCTCGCTGATGCCCAACCACCGGCACCCCCTGCTGAGGGCCTACTTGGATCATCTGCCCTACCGCATCACGCGTCCAGTTTCGTATGGCATGCCACCCCCGGACAAGCGTCATCATGACCCAACCAAATATCATGCTCGGTAACAGGTGGTACGGGATAGTGCGCACACGGGCTGGCAGTTCGCGAACAACGCGCTTGAGGTAAGGACCCCAAGGCTCAGGCTCAGCAACTTCCTCGACTTGACCGACTTCGAGAATGGCTGTTTCAGCACGCCGAAGTAGGAGTTGGGCGATATGTCGGGTAAGTTTGTAGACAAGCCAGATCGCTCTGGATAAGGCCAACGTCGGTTTGAAGGATTACGAGACTATGGCTATATGCGCACCTGGCCACGCCTATAATGATCGCTATGATAACGACCAGGCTGGCGGTATCATTTGCCGCCGCTCTTCGTTGCCCCCGGGTCCAATTTCCGCCGAATAGTCGCAATGGAGCAATCAAACCAACCGAGAATAACAGATTTAAAAACGACAAGATGCCAACCACTCCGAGACCGGTCATGAATCTGTAAATGAACCATCGTACGAACCGTTCAAACGTTGACGGAGGGGAACGATGTTTACGCTTTGGATATTTTTGCCGTTGAGCCCTGGTTTTCTGTGGTATTTTGACCGTGCTCTTGAATCCCTTGCCAGAGGTGTGGACTGTCTCGTACTTGTTATCGTCGAGGACATCCCTGTCAGGCTCATCGTCTTTTTTCCAAAACTCGTAATTGTCCTCGAGGTTGGAGATGTCGCTAAAGGTTTGAACAGCAAGTTTGAACACGTCTTTGGCTGTGTCCCACGAATACGTGTAATAATCAAGCGGTGAGATCACGATACCACCAAAGCTAGCGCCAAAAAACGAATCGGAATCACGTTGGTTTGTCATTTGAGGCTCGTTCAAGGCGTCGGCGTCCGGGACAAAATATGTTGCCAAAAATGATGACAACAAAACTATGACTGTGAACAGCACCATGGATGCCGTGCTTAGAATAACTGGAAACGTGTCACTGGCCGAGCTCTTCCATTAAGGTGGGTTACACACCGGGCGAATTAGCGAGACCTACTACCCGCGTTCGAGCAAGGGCATACTTGAACCCACATTGAGGACAGGACCAAAAGGCACTCCGGCTCTGGGACATGGTGCGCCATTGCTTCAAGCAGTTTACATGCACATACTTTGGGCGAGGCACCATCAGTATTTAATCTACTTAGAGGACTTGGTATTTCTCACCCGAATAGAACCGCGACAAAGGCAAGGACTAATCAGTCTACCGAGCTCTGCTTCTTCCTCTGCTCCTGCAAGGCATATGCGACATTGCTTTTCCTCGGGCGTTTTGGTCTCTGTGCCTGGCCCAGGTTCTCGTGCCGGTGTTGCTGACTCGGACGTTGCTAGTGGCGGTGGGCTAGCTGAGCAACGGGATGACTCGGAGCCCGACTCGGGAGTACGCCTTGGGTCGTTATCAGACTGTCCCTTGACACGTTCATAGTTTTCCGGGGGTGAAGGGTCCGAGGTGGTGCTCTCAGCAACGTCAGTGGCATGGCGCCTTGACCTAATTCCGGTGTCAGTAGTGTGGTGCTGCTCGACAGCTGAGCTTGACCCGGCCGACTCGTGTTGCTGTTCGTCCATCGTGACCAAGGATCACTAACAATTGGGATAATTATGGGAAAATGAACAAGGTAAAAGGCAAGGTCGAACGTGTAAGACCGGGACCCTGAATGACGGAAAGCTTCTATCTATCTCAAATAGGACCCTAATTGGAAATACCCCGCCTCACGTGCAAAAACGCCCCAGAGGCCGATCCCGCCTATTAAACCTGTGCCTCCTTCGAGTCAACATCAGTCTTTTACACGCGCGCATCCCCACGGTGCCCCATAATATATATACCTCTATAGACCCTCCTCTTCTCTCTCATCCCACGACCACTCAACCACCACTCAGCCGTTTTTCTCACCGCGCCATGTCTTGTGATATCAAGGTCCAGTCCGCGTTCGAACACGAGCGCTGGATGGCCCACAAGTCTACGGACCGGCTCAAGGGAAAGCGCGTTCCCCGTTGCTCCTGTTATTGGTGCACAACTGCCCGCCTCCCCTCTGGCCGGGGTGGGAATGGCCGTTGCACGGTCCGTGTCGATGACCATGACATTCACGGCCATTCTCTCGGAGCCCGCGACGTCGAGGACGAGTTTTTCATGGAGGCCATTCACGCGTCCACCCACCCTACGTCGCCGCGTACCTCGCACTCAACCGAGGTCCCACTTACTGCTCTTATCCGTGAACCCCGTCGGCGCAAAGGTATGACGCTCCCCCAGGTTTTTCCGGCTTATCTCATTGACACCTGGCCTTATCTCCAGTCGATATTCTCGATGACTTTGAGATCATTCGTCCCACACGCGCCGTGCTTGCACTCGATGACGATGGCTTCGGTGTTTCGAACCGCCACGTTGGTCGGGACGAGCTCGAAGAGTGGGAAGACGTCGGCCTTGTTTCAGAGGCCAAGGGTCCCGCCAAGCTTGTCGCTACCAGCGCTCGCTCTTACGCTGAAGTCTTGTCCAAGGCTTGATCCGGTCGTTTCTCAGACATTGGTTTTGCAGAACGGACAGTTTGCTTAGTACTACTTTGTTCGCGAGTCGCCTACGATACCGTCTACAGACTGCGATATAATTGCATTTGTTCGTAATCGCCTTAGATACCGTGCTATTTGACCATTTTAAAGCCTAATCTACCTTGGAAGCATTGTCTCACCTCCTGAAAGATCCGACTTCCAATCATCACACAGTTGCCCACAAAAGGAAATGAAAGCACGTGACCGTTTTCCTCGACAATCGTCACAATTCGGAACTAGCCGGGAAATGCGAGCATATATTTTGAAAGAAACGTGGCGATATATCATAGGATACTGCCAACTTAGCCCAAGGTCGATCCGGGAAGTGAATAGTGAAATACACGCGACGTTTGGACTGTTTGTATTGCTAATATTGCAAATCAAGGTCAGTGAATCCAAGTCCTGCGGTTTTCGCGGGCCCGAATTATTTCTAGGGTGGTTGCTTTCGAATATATAATGTGATCAAGATTACCTACAGGAGCATCAGATTCATTAATTGGATTGTCATAGCCTGCCTAGCTATGGTATAAGGATGCCCCCCCTCTCCCCACGCTGCTCCAGACCCAGGGGGATATCGAATAAAAAGTCATAGGGAGACTTCAATAAGTTTATTAAATGGGGGTATGCGACTCTCTGACGCTCAAGATGAGTTTAGGAGAGGGGAGGTGCGACAAATAGGGTTTCTGCTGAAATACCACGATCACATCGGCCCCTGTGCACTCAAACGAGAAACGCCATGGTCAAACTTGGTCATATGATGCGGATAGTACCGAGGCTATGTACTTTGTTCAAGCTACATGCGAATAGAATTAAGATTCTGAATGTCTATACAGTACAGAAATACCCATGTTAGTCGGGTTGGTTCTCAATGCTAGCCGTTTAGGGACACACGGTTTCCCAAGGCCTCAGTTCTACTCGTATGCAACTTAAACTTGACACGTGTATTTTTAGCTACTGGTGGTGCTATCTGAAGAAGTTTAGTTACAAAGTGTCCCCTTTTCGGGGCACAACAGCTGATACATTCCTAATGTTCTCACTCAAACCCGATTTACCACCCCCCCACACTTCTGAGCCGCCCCGTGTACCGGATATAGTCGCATACATCCACCTAACAGGCCTTTCTACTTAGCCAGCAGTATGGGCTAGAAATCCACG
>WSTI01011597.1:0-19248 GCA_019616915.1 Ceratobasidium sp. 423
GACGTGATCGATGTGTGAATTTGAGCTGATGGGTCGCATATACCCTGTCATGCGGGCGACGCACGAATTACGTACGGCCATCTTGATCTGCTTTGATTGGAGTAAAAGGAACCGTATACTTTGGGGAGATCCTCTTAGAGAATATGAGACATTGCACTGCCCATGAATGACATCGATGGGAAGATCTTGGACGAAGTGTGTGACGAGAACAATAGGCAAGCCAGCAAATGATTTCACGGTTAAACACTCATGTTAGATTCACTCCAAACAGCTTTACACTCTTCAGCGACTTGATCTGTGCTTTCCAAAACGCCAATGTTCCCGCCTTACCCAGCCCATCTGCCAAGATATCCGGGGTAATGATCTCGATACCCTTATCCTTGAATTCGAAGTACTCGAGGCGCGTAAATCCCACTAAAGAGGCAGCAAGGACTTCGACCAACGGTGCGTGATGATACAGCTACCATACCGGTCAAATCGCCCGTACGTTTAGTTCATACGAGTGGCGTGGAGACGCACCTCGATCATTCCCACCGACAACTCCGGCATTAACAAGATCATCTCTCGCAAAGTGCCTCCGCAGACTCTTTCTAGTCTTGTAATAAACTCTGATGCACCGGTCCAGAATCTGGTCATGGATACAGATCCTGAGATTGATTGTATGCCGTCTGGGGCGGTGCTGAGTTTCAGTGCATCGCATAGTAGGTGTGTCGTTGCAGGCATGAATATTGCATGATGCGAGTCAATACGTGAAATGGGTCTGTTGGGCACGAATGCGTGGATTGTGAGCGGATGGGCGCGAATGGAAGTGAGGTTTGGGAGGATATCTGATGGCGCGGAGCGAATCGATTGCCTTTGATACTTTTCACGAGGGAGTGGCTCGTATATCGTAAGGTGCTGGATGGAAAGCTGAGAAGAAAAGAAATCGAATAGAAAGTACGGCTTGATGGTACAGTAACCCGCGAAGCGGTGTAGAGAGAACGGGGCCCACCCGTGTCTGAAGAATATGAGTGTGTTGGGCGTATCGATGTGAAGAGACAAGTCCTTGAGGTTAGGTGTCTTGTGTAGGGACAGGTATATTGGTTCGATAAGCGCAGAGAACGCTACGTCCGTGGGATTTGGAGGGTCAAAACGAGCTACTTTGAGGTAGCGGCCGAGATCTCGACTTGAATGAAGGACTGCATTGCAAAAGGATGAGATCGCCCCAGGTGTAGTTAAACGCACTGAAGAATATAAGAGAGGCAAAACTAGACCGAGAGTTTGTTTATCGACGAGACATAACGAGACCAGTGTGAGTGAGTCGTCCAAGTATTCCGCAATACATTGTATGAGTTCTGCCGGGAAAACATTCCGATACATTATAGAATGGGGCTGCTCTCACTCAAGGTCTATGTCTGCAAAGTATATGGTGTTATGGACGCATCAAATGTCCCCAGTTCAACGACTTGGATGACGATTGTGGCACTGCCAAGGGCAATTCAAGAGCCCGACCGATCGGTGGCTGTGCACATAGTAGCACGTGACTTTTTTCGACGCGGCGAACGTGACCGTCGATCATCATCCACTCCAAGCCGTCACCTTTGGCTCTCCATGCAGACGTCTCTTTCCCCCACAAGCCTTCGGAGTGAATATTACTCACTAGTATATTACTATTCTCAGACTTACTAACGCTACTCAGCTTTTATCAAGGGCTTGACCTGCATAGCCCGATATGGGGACGAACTCTGCCTGCACGCCACACCCGAAATACTCACTCTATGTGCGACAAATGCTGCTAAATCTGCATACTGTGGCATGAAGTTTGCACCCGAGTTCTTTGACACGTATCACGTTGGTGGCCCGAAAGATCCTTCGCAAATGACTCCAGAGGGTGGGGATGAAGTAGTCGTGAGGGGGCAGCTACTGGCCAAGGTTAGTATCGGCCAGTCTCTTACGCTCGATTTTAGGAGCTACTAGCCCATTCTATGGGCCCGCTAACTTTATGTGCCACCTACTGTACAGACTCTCCTTTCCATCTTGCGCCACAAAACAGTTGAGAAGAGTTTGGAGAAGTGCGAAATGAGTGTCGTTGAAGGCGTTGAAGGCGGCGTTGCAGAAGGCGAAGAGGAGCCCGAAGACCAATCTGCCGAGAGTAAGCTTGTGATACGTCTTCACTGCAAGTTTGGTCAGTTTGCGCCACTCGGCCAGTATTCCCGTTCGATCATGTGCTGACTGGTTGGATTTTCAAGGTGTTGTCAAGACTCACAAGTTGTATCTAAACCAGCCACCAGTTATTCTTGCACCTACTCTACCAGAACAACGCCCTAGTAGGGTTGTCATTGGCCCGCGTGCAATGAAAGATCTCTTAGATCATTTTGGGCGACGTGCGGATGCTCAACTGCAATGGATGTTCAACGATGATGAAGTACGTGTGAGGAGTCTGGAAAGGGACGCGGACAATCAGGGTAAATGTTGGCGGTACAACGTTTAAAAGAGTTGGCTAATCGACTTTCTTTTCTGGTCTATAGGTAAACACCAAATTGCGACGGAAATATCCGTGCCGGGGGAAGAGTTTGATCTCTACGAGGTTCTCTACGCACCGATAGGCTTGGCCTTCCATTTACGTGAGATAAATGTATACTCGTATCATGCGATATCATGCCTCTTCATCTGACGGGTTTTCATGATTAGGCTTCGATTGCACTCGCCGAGTCCTTGTCCATCCCAATTGAGTTTTCGTTCACAGAGCCTGGTGGACCCATGATTATCATGCTCGAACTCGACGCTGCCGACCAACTTGCGATGGTTGCTACCTCCACTACAACTGGATTTGGACCCGAATACGATGAGGCGATTGCAGCCGCCGCCGCCAAACGGCAAAGGGACGAAGAGGATTCCAACAACATTGCGAACGGGATGGTAAGGAGTAGCGCTGCCTCCAGTCGCACTGGAACTATGCCCAGTGCCAAACGTCGAACGGGGAAAGTTGTGGAAGTTTCCAGGGTCTCGAGGACAGAAAGTACCGCTAGCAAAGGGAACACGAGTGGAAGCGGTCAGATAGCGTGGAGCACGACACCCAGCGCGAGGGCAGGCCCGAGTGGCTCACGCGGGGGTACCCAAAGAGTGCAAGGAACTCCTAGCTTTGCTCTTGCGCCAAACGCACAATCCACACAGAACCAAGCCGCTCCCCAACAGATGGATGAACCATCCTTCGCTCTCGGTTCCAACATCCAGTCGACACCCCATCCACCACCCCAGTCTCAGCATGATCAGCCTTTAATGCCGCAAGGAACACCGTCATTCGTTTTACCACCGAATGCCCAGTCGACGCAGCGTCCCGTAATCCCACCCTTCAGTTTCGCACCCAAAGCTCAGTCTACGCTCCAGCCCAAGTTTCAAATGCCTTCTCAGGCTGCACCATCCCAGCGACCCCAGTCTTCTCCCTTGTTTACAATGCCGCCACCACCTCGCCCTCTCTTCTTGCCGTCTTCGCAATTTTCTCAGGCGGTTCTGAAAGAGGCCGGGTATGAAGACCTAGAGCACATGACCCAGAAGGAGCTCGATATGATGTTGGAAGATGACTATGATGAAGTACCGGGTACACCAGAACAAGGTCATCTCAATATGAACGAGTTGGAGGAGCTATTCAATGAGTCAGACTTTGATGCAACTGATTCGCAAGTAGTCGGAACACAGGGGGCGAGCGTGGCAAGGTTAGGGGACAAGGTATGTTTCTACTTCGTGCGAATGCTTCCACATACTCATCCTATAATGGTAGACCTTCAAACCACTTTTCGACGATGATTGAGCCATCAAGGGCGTACTCGAGTATACCAACGCAACACAGGATCAGGTTTAAGCTTAGATAGGGGTAATTTATTGCACTACACAATAACACCTGTAGCCTACTCTAGATATCAGTAATTTTAATACACATGAATAATAAACTCGAAGACGGGATATCCAGGTATTGTGCCAGTGGCATAGCAATGCGAAAGCTCGAGAGAGAAACGGTGTTGCACAAACAAGATTTCTTGGTTGTTTAGAAGCCTGTCGCCAATCAACGTTAGTATATCCTGATGTATTAGTAACGACACTCACAGCAATCGCAGTCAAAAGGACATAAGGGTGTATCTACCAAGAACGTTAGCTTGAGGGAATAAGGGTCCGAGTCAACCGACCTCCTCCCTCGTCGTTGATTCCAAGTTCGTCTTCCTTGTAGATAGCATAACCCTCTTCTGTTCTTCGTCCTGGCCACAACCTTTTAATGATTTTTTCGGTAGAGCATTAATGGTTTACTCACTTGGACCTGTACCTCGTGAATCTCTGAACCGCTCGTCGTCACTATCCACTGCAGTGTTCTTCTTTCCCTCCTCGGAAGATTTTGCTTTCTTGCTCTTCGCTTCTACTTTCAAAGATGGGTCCACAACAGTTTCGGGTGCTTTTCGTTTAGTACCCGCACTAACAGGCGGGGCCTCGACAGGCTTAGGTTGATCCACCGAATCCTTTGCCTGGGTCTCAGGTTCGGCAACCTTTTTGCGCTTCTTCTTTTTCTTTTTAGATGCAACTTGAGGGTCAGGCGTGGGCTTGGGTTTAGCCTCCTTCGACTTTCCCTTGGCTGCGGCTTTTCCAGAGAATATGTCGTCTATCTCGCCCATGAGTGAAAAATATGGTTGGTCGAGAAATTTAAGTGGCGGCACAGCCACCTGATGAGAACGGGATGATCGCCGTTTTTGCAAATGGACTGTAACTGCACTCAGCCATGGCACACCCGTTGAATAAACTTACACTTGCTCCTTCTGCTACCGAGGACGAGGCGCAGACACACGAGGACCAATATGTTCACACCGTTTACGACCAGATTGCATCTCACTTTTCACAGACTCGATATAAAGTACGGGTTCCCTTCACCCGGGTTTATTAAAATTAACAAACTCTCTTAGCCCTGGCCGGTCATTGCTAAATTCCTAGAATCAGTGCCCACTGGTGCAATAGGGCTAGATGCTGGGACAGGCAACGGCAAATACCTCCCCCTTTCAGGAGAGAGATTCTTGACAATAGGAGTGGATCGGAGTATTGGGTTGCTCAAATTTGCCCAATATGCTGGGGAATCCTCTACCCCCAGGGATGTAATCTTAGGAGATGTTAGAGATTTGATATGGAGGAATGGTGTCTTCGTGAGTTGGTTTATAGTTTTGGCCCCCGACGAATCTTTATCCTAACCCAAGATTAGGACTTCGCGATATCCATCGCCACCATCCATCATTTGGCCACCCCTGAAAGGCGAGTCGATGCGATAGTGGTAAGTCCAGAGCATATTTTCTGATCATATTGTGACCCTTTCTGTTTTATGAACTAGTAGTCGATACTAAATAGTCTCGCCCCTGGTGGCAAAGCCCTGATATACGTATGGGCAGTAGAGCAAGATGAATTATCCAAAAGGGTCGTCCCCGACACGAGCGATGGTACGAAAGGGGGTTTGAACCAGACCTGATTATTGACGGCACTCGTAAAGGCAGTGCATCTTCTACTAAAGCGCAGGATGTACTCGTACCTTGGGTAATGCAACACGAGCATAAAACCAAGCCGAAGACCAAAACGAGAAGAGGGAGGAAAGCAAGTGACAATCAAGAGGAATCTCATTCTGGTCTGCCCCCGCAGCAGCAATCGACAGAATACGCAGACTCGCCCGTGTTTCAAAGATACTACCACTTTTTCGTTTCGGGCGAGTTGACCGAACTTGCAATAGCGGCAGCCACGAAACTCCAGCTTACGGTCGGGCCTGCGCCGGCCGATACATCAGCGGGTAGACGCCAGTATGGTATTTGTATTTCACCTGAGGGGTGGGAACGATCGAATCTTTATGTAGAATTAACTAAGTGGTCGAAATAACCGGTTTATATATGCACATCTATTCGATCAATTCATTAAACTCCAGACAATCCACCAATCCCAATCGCTTCGGGTAACGATTAAAGCGCATAGTATTGCTTGATAAATGCTACGATCTTGTCGACCTGTTCAAGCGTTACCGCATTGTATAGCGATATGCGAATTCCTGGACATAGGAGTTAGTCGTCCGGGATCAATTTTTGATGAAAATAGCAAAACTTACCGCCAACCGAACTTTAAATTGCGCAATAGTTCAGCATCGATAATCGAATGGAGAACCCGTTCACTTACCGGTGGCCTTTAACCCCAACAATTCGTTGTTTATTGGCTGCCTCGACGAATTTTGCGTCCTCCTCGGTCTTGAAATTATCAAACGTTACGTTCATCCAACTTCGACTAGCCTCCTGAACACGAATATTCACTTTCCCAGCCTTTTCGGCCTGTTGGAGCACACCGTAGAGCCTAGTTTGCTTTTGTTTGTTAATCTCCCGCAACTTCTCCAAGCCACCGGCGGCTTTCAGGTGCTTCACGACAAGTAGCGTGGTATACATCGAGAACATTGGGGGCGTGTTATAAAGTGATTTTGCCTTGCTCGCCACGCTGTAAGAAAGCATGATCGGAATAGGTGGCGCGCCTTCTTTTTGTGCTTCGACCGGGTCCGCCAAAAGGTCCTTGCGGACAATGACGATTGTGAGGCCGGCTGGCCCAAGGTTCTTTTGTACGCCAGCATATATGATGTCATAACGAGATAAGTTGGGGATCGGGCGCGACATGAAAGAAGAGGAAAAATCGGCGACGATAGGAACATCCGAAGGGATAAGTTTGAAGGGGAACGCAGTTGCTGAACCTGCTTCGTCGGAGAATTGGTTGCCATCGACAGTCTCATTCTCGCAATAGTAAACAAAGAGGGACTTTTCGGGAGGGCTGAGCTTCCAGCCCTTATGGGGAGGAATGTTGTCAAAGTTGCCAGCAGAGTGATGACGAGAGTCGGCCGCAATGTTTACCTTCGCCCCATACGCAAGCCTTTCAGCCTCTTCGGCGGCTTTAGCGCTCCAGCTACCAGTAACGATGTAGTCCATAGTCCATTCACTGGGGGCTTTCTTTGTTTTCAAGACCTTCCAGGCGAGCAGATTGAGAGGGACAGCAGCAAACTGTGTGGTTGCGCCTCCTTGAGTAAAGAGTATAACATGTGTATCTGGGACGCCTAGCGTCCCTCGTACAGTAGATTCGAGCTCTTCGTTGAGACGGATAAACTCTGAAGATCGATGAGAAAGCTCTGTGATACCGATCCCAGTGTTGTTAAAGTTGATCAGGCCTTTGGCGGCCTCTTCAAGGACGGAGAGGGGTAGCTGAGATGGCCCAGCAGTGACATTGATCACTTCGTTGCGCTCTGGCATATTGGGAGTCTTCATCATATAAGATAAGATCCTAAATTTTCTACTACACTTAACTCACTCAAAATGCTAAATGCTGCAGGGAGGTGACTTGACGGAAATAATTGACTCGCCCTAGATCAATGCTTCACATAAGTAGATCTCAGATGAACGCTGGGCGCTTAACTAGTCCGAGGAAGATTCGTTAAGGAAGTCATTTGCGCTTAACCGCGCTTAGACAGCTCCGGACAGGCGCCGAGCGGTAGAAAGTGCGAGAATGTTTCCATTATGAGCATTGAGATGCCCTTGAAGGAGCTGGAAAAATGCGTCGAGCATTCTCGAACAATTCCTTGGTGCTTAAATACCGGCGCCCGCTAGGGCTGATCCAACACATCCCCACCACTCCCATCTTGTTCCGAGACTTTACGCTCTAACCTAGACACTCTTGCGCCCACCTATCCAAAATGTCTGCTCCCCAAAGCGAGTCCTTTGGCTTCCAGGCAGAGATCAGCCAGTTGCTTGATCTCATCATCAGTGAGTATTATTACATCGCCACCTCACTTGAGCCACACTAACCTGTCCTCAGACACCTTCTACAGCAACAAGGAGATCTTCCTTCGTGAAATTATCTCCAACGGCTCTGATGCGCTCGACAAGATCCGTTACGCGTCCTTGACCGACCCGTCGGTCCTCGACACTGAGAAGGAACTCTACATCCGCATCACTCCCAACAAGGAAGAGAAGACCCTCACCATCCGCGATACTGGTATCGGTATGACCAAGGCTGACTTGGTTAACAACCTCGGTACCATCGCCAAGTCTGGCACCAAGGCAAGTCGACCATCGGTTCAGTGGCTGACATGTTACTAACGAAATGTTTAGGCATTCATGGAGGCCATGCAAGCCGGTGCCGATATCTCCATGATTGGACAGTTTGGTGTCGGTTTCTATTCTTCGTACCTTGTGGCCGAGAGGGTCCAGGTTATCACCAAGCACAACGATGACGAGCAATACATTTGGGAGTCGTCTGCTGGTGGCACCTTCACCATTACCCCCGACACCGTCAACGCTCCTCTCGGACGTGGTACCGCCATCAAGTTGTTCTTGAAGGAGGACCAACTCGACTACCTCGAAGAGAAGAGGATCAAGGACATCGTCAAGAAGCACTCCGAGTTTATCTCCTACCCCATCCAGCTCGTTGTTACTAAGGAGGTTGAGAAGGTTCGTCGACATATATGCGCTTGTTTTTTTCTTGTTTTTTTCTTTCTTTCTCATTCCTAACTAATTCAATAGGAGGTCGATGACGATGAGGAGGAGGCTAAGGAGGAGGAAGATGCCGAGAAGCCCAAGATCGAGGAGGTCGAGGACGAAGAGACCAAGAAGGAGAAGAAGAAGAAGAAGGTCAAGCAGACTGAGACCGAGAACCAGGAACTCAACAAGATGAAGCCTCTCTGGACCCGTAACCCTCAGGTAAGCGAACTGGTCTTGATTAGCGCTGGTCTTGGTTACTGAGGATCGTAATAGGACATCACCTCCGAAGAGTACGCTTCGTTCTACAAGAGCTTAAGCAACGATTGGGAGGAGCATCTCGCCGTCAAGCATTTCTCTGTCGAGGGTCAACTCGAGTTCAAGGCGATCCTGTTCATCCCCAAGCGTGCGCCGTTCGATCTCTTTGAGACCAAGAAGAAGCGCAACAACATCAAGCTCTATGTCCGCCGCGTCTTCATCATGGACGACTGCGAGGATCTCATTCCCGAGTACCTTAACTTCGTCAAGGGTGAGTTCGGTTTCGCATGGATTTTATTAGCACTACAGTGACTAATCGTGTGTTAGGTATCGTCGACTCTGAGGATCTCCCTCTCAACATCTCTCGTGAGACCCTCCAGCAGAACAAGATCCTCAAGGTTATCCGCAAGAACGTCGTCAGGAAGTGCATGGACTTGATTAGCGAGATTGCGGAGGACAAGGACAACTTCAAGAAATTCTACGAGGCCTTTGGCAAGAACATCAAGCTCGGTATCCACGAGGACTCCAACAACCGCTCCAAGCTCGCCGAGTTCCTCCGCTTCTACTCGACCAAGGCACTCGAGGAGCAGATTTCGCTCAAGGGTACGTAAAATCCCACGATTTGCATAATGCCCAGTCTAACTTGTGGTCACAGACTACATCACTCGCATGCCCGAGATCCAGAAGTCCATCTACTACCTCACTGGCGAATCTCTCTCCTCTGTCCGCGACTCTCCCTTCCTTGAAGTTCTCAAGAAGAAGGGCTTCGAGGTCCTCCTACTCGTCGACCCTATCGATGAGTACGCTGTTACTCAGCTCAAGGAGTTCGACGGCAAGAAGCTTATCTGCGTCTCGAAGGAGGGCCTTGAGCTCGAGGAGACCGAGGATGAGAAGAACGAGCGCGAGAAGCTCGCTGCCAGCTTGGATGGACTCTGCAAGGCTATCAAGGATGCCCTCGGTGACAAGGTCGAGAAGGTCGTTGTCTCGAACCGTATCAGCGACTCCCCTTGTGTCTTGGTCACTGGCCAGTTCGGCTGGAGTAGCAACATGGTGGGATTCTCGAACTGTTTCCGTCGCGAATGGACTACTTAACCTTGTGGCTTTACAGGAACGCATCATGAAGGCACAAGCCCTCCGTGACTCGTCGATGTCATCCTACATGGCCTCGAAGAAGACCCTCGAGCTTAACCCGAGCAACGGCATCATCAAGGAGCTCGCCAAAAAGGTCGCCGAGGACAAGGCTGACAAGTCTGTTCGCGACTTGACCTTCCTCCTTTACGAGACTGCTCTCCTTACCTCCGGATTTGTCCTTGAAGAGCCGACGAGCTTCGCCAAGCGTATCCACCGCATGATTTCCCTCGGTCTCGACGTGGATGAGGACGAGGCTGCTCCTGCCGCTACTTCGGGCATTGAGGAGGTTCCGGCTGCAGAAGGCGCGAGCGCGAGTGCGATGGAGGAGTGAGTCCCTGATTGCCTCGCCCCTAATATATTGGCGCTAATCACATTTTACAGGATCGACTAAGCGCTCTCACGGTGTTTTCCCTTTTTTGTTCATCGTTTTCCTCCGGGCTCGCTTGCATTTACCATCATCGTTTGATTCAAGTGTATCTAATTACCAATTACAATCATGTGAAACTTTAAAGATTTCATCAATGCTTGTGTGATCCCCATCGCTAGCCAGGCGAACCAGACTCTCCGAACCCTATCATCTGAAGGCATGGGCTAGACCTCGGATGCCGACACTCCTTGCCGGCTTTCGTTTATGGTAGAACGGGTGGGGTGCAAGGCCATGACGCCTTGGAATTCGCCGTTACGAAGCGTCTCTGTTTAGCCAGAGTCCAACAGGGCCTCTCAGGAGGTCTAACCCTTGTCAGCCGTTTAACGGGGCTCCGGTCATGTGATCGATCTTATCATGAACAGGTCGAAGTCGTCCAAAACCCTTGTCGTGGCGCGTAAAGGACTTCATGGTCCACTTCCCATTTTTAGCTCTGTGTCTTGTACATCCGACCATACCCATACGCGCCGCTTCGCAATGATACAAATATTCCGGCGCCTGAATAAAGAGTATCCAGATCTCGTCTACTTACACCCATTAGGCGTGATATCGCTCCTACCAGCCTCCTCCTAGTCTATTGAGGCTTAACATGCTCTACCTCACTTGTAGCCCCTGGCTCTGTCGACAAATCAGCGTATACATTTAGATGATAGGCGCATATATCTTTATTCTTCGGTGATACTGTCAGATTCGGTGAAGCTCTCCTAATTGCGCCTACACGATATGTCAGCTCAACTATCACTCTATAATATACGGTCCGGACCATCATATACGTCGTGACGGGTCCAAGTCTAAAATCCAGCTCAAGTACCATGTCCACTCACCGCAGTGCTTGTTTGACTGATTGATCGAGCCCCGGCGGGTTGACTACAAGGGCGCATGCTGTAAGTTTTGTAGGCAATTTGGGTATTGCCTTTTCCAAACCGGTAAGCCTAACGTCGCTCCGAATCCACAGCACTGGTTTACCATCCGGAACTTCAGTCGGGAAGGTTATACAGCGCCACTGCTCAGTGAACAGCTAGGAACAGGAACCAACGCCCGGATCACACAACATTGAAGGCCGTCAATCTTACGCCGTCAATCTTACGTCGGGTAACAAGTCCCAACAATCACTTACTACTCATTAAAATCAACTATGATTGACGTTGCCGAAATATTGTACGTGACGCGTAATTTCGTACAGACACCCCATCCGCACTTTTCTAACGAGTCTTTTGAGGCCAAATAGCAGGCGCATATAGCATCCTTCGAAGGAAGGTATTCTTTTAAATGTATACTACGCTGATAGCTGACATGAGAACCGGCGTTGCAACACGTGCCCAGCCAGGTGAGTGTTCGCTTTCAGTACGAGATTAGTCCCCCGCGTGGCTGCATCGGGCTCGCCGGCATTTATTTTACCTCTGGTCTCGGCTGTTCTAAATGCCTCAGAATGCATTACTACACGAGTTATAGCATCACCGATGACGCACTGCTCGCTGAGTGTAACAACGGCAATGCTTAGAACACCGGACCGGTGTCATTGTGGGCGGTTGTCGCTACCAAGGCGTCCGAGTTTAGACAGTAAAAGAACGTAGTGTCAACGATGCGAGGCATACCTCTGCGTTGGTTGATTCAGCATGGCCTGCCCCGCACTAAATCAGATTTCGCTCATCCAGACGTGTTTGATGGGATCAGACGGGTCTATTTTCGTGGCTATTTAGGCGTCAGAATCCAGCACGTGGTGTATGTAATCCGTCCTCGCTGACACCAATGACCACTCTCCTGAGACCGGCAACCTAGATATGTCCGGCATTTTGTTTATACATGCTATATATACAGCACTAATAGCGCATTTGATCTCACGTCCCGAGCTCAGTGAGTAGCTATGACTTAACGCATGGTAATCAAAATACTCAAAATGTGGATTCCTTGTGTGTCCCCCCACCGCGGTTGCGATGATCGACATAATCCCCAGCGGCTCCGCCCGCAATGCTTGGTGTGCTCTTTGACCGGCGATAATGACGCTACGCCTTCAAAAAGAGCGTCATAGCACACATTCTGGCTTGAATAGCGCTCACCCGTCTCTTCATCCTGTCTGAGCAGTTGGCTTTCGAGTACTTCTTTGAACTTTCGCCTAAAAATCAGATGAACTTCAATACACGGTCGAGCTACTTTGGGGAGACGAGCTCGGGAGGAAATTATCAGTTATTGTCCGCTTATGAGGCGAGCTCATCTTACAAGAGCGAGGTGCGTCTCAGTCACAGTCGCCCACGATTGACCCAGTATTAACCAATGGATAGGACTACTCAAGTCGCCCTTCGCCGATTCGGAGGCATTCGACCAGAAATGTGCTCCTCAAGGCTGAACGTCGCAAAAAATGCTCGAGCTCTACTTGCGTTTGCTCGGTCTCTCCTACTACTCCTCGCAGTCTTCTGCCCAAGGGCGAGATCTGCGAGTGCACTCTGGACAGTCTTCCGTATCTTCCTCGCGACAGCACGCACGCACTCCCTCAAGACCTATCCTCGGCCCTCGAGGAGCTTGAATTGGAAACATCTTTCAAGGATTATCAGAGTCGAGGCCGGCGTTCGATGCGTGCTTCAGTCCGACATGTATCAGAAGGTTCCCCTAACGGATCAGCTTCCCCCCACTCCCGACTCCTTCAGCGCCTGAAAATCCCTTCTTCCGGTCGACGTGGCCTAAGGCCAGACCGCTCGGCCATGATGGATGCGGATTTGTCACCTGCTTCCTCCACATCTTCGTCACGTTATGGCTCACCTGTCCATCGTCGTTCGCCTACACCTTTTACTCACCGGAACGCCGAAGCTGAAATGCCGGGATTTTACCATATGCAGCAGCATTTCGACCAATCGCTGCGCGGTCAATCCATTGATCTAGACGAGGATATGCCCCCTGCGGGAACTGAGCCCTCAGGGCACGAGGGACGCGAGCAGGGAGCAAATAACGCGGACCCAATGGCTATGCGATTCAAGTTACCGGACCCTAGACTTCCAAGGAAGTATTCGCGATTGCCTTGAAGGTTCTCGCCTGGGTTGGGGTTGTGGATCATGGGTTCCGTGCCTTGAGTTATGGGTTGCGCGTTTTTTGCCTTTGATGTTGTATAGATTCATACCATTGTAGCATATATGTATATCAATATTGGATTCCAGGTCACAGTTTGCTCTTGGGAACATCTGGACGTGGACCTTGCCATTTGTACTCGTCCCCAAGCCTGCAATACATGTGTTATTTAAGCAGTTGATATGTTCATTTTTGACATACCACCAAGCCATGTTCGCGAACCTATCGCTCCCTGATCCAATGGTTTAGCAACAGGAACCAGGGAATGATGATAGGGCATACCGAAGAATGAGTTAGTAATACCGTCTGCTCGGCGCACGATGATCCAGGGGAAACCAAATGCACCATAATCTTTAACGAGAGCGACCGATTCAGCCTTGACGAGATCCTTGATCTCTTGGGACCCTGAGCGAGCAACAACCGCCTTGAACTTGTCTTCAGGAATAAGGTCCGGTATTAGACATCCGAGAAATGCCGGATCGGATGGCAGGATTTCCTTATCGAACATTTTGACCTATTCACTAGAGCTCAATTAACTTTATTCAGAATAAGTCCGGTGCAACCCACGAATAGACGACGAGTAACATCCTCGAGCTCTGTCGGAGACGAAACATCTTTGTATGCCCGAAGAAAACGGGCCACTCCCATCGTATTCGGGGGATTACCTATCCAGGCCACATTGATCTTCACTAAATGCGGAGTCAGCCTAAAGGTAATGGCAAGCGTATCAACACACTCACATCCAGCCTCTTCACCCAACCGCTTTACTTCCTGAGACTATGATTATATAGGTAGGTAAAGTTCTATACAACGAGGATTGTGACCCACCAAATACTCTCCCTTGAGCTTTACTGACATAGGCGGCCGGTTCTATTGTTCCGAATTGACTTGAGTTATGGCAGCCAGTGAGAAAAACGGCTGGGACCTCACGTTCGCGGCAACCATTATACCACCTAGGAAATACTACGCAAATCCAGGTTAAATACGTCTACTTTTGCTCGATGCGTTGATACTCACAGGGCAAAGTTCAAGATCTATGTTCCACAGCTCACGATATCTAGAAAATCCAATAAATGGTTATGTTGGACGTTATTCTTGTCTTCTCACCGAGTCAGGGATTCAAATGCTAGGTATGAATAAGGCGAAACAATATCGTAGCATAATTTGATAGTGATCCGAGGGGGAGCCATCGTAGGGGGAGTATGTTGTGGTCGTGTGGTTCAGGTCCGTGATATCTACCCCGGAGTGGGGGCGAGGCACGGGCTCGGCCGTGTTTGTCTGGGTTGACACGATCATGGACACGGCAAACCGGCCTTGTCAACTACCGACGCGGTGTCGCCTGTGACTGGACACAATGTGTCTCTGTAGCTTCAAACTGTATATTCGCTTATTCCGCTCCCAGCCTAGCATGTCGATTCACACGTCGGTATAAAGCCCTCGTTTGGTTAATCCCAATTAATCATGTGATTCAGCCACCGACCAAAAGTTACCAACAATTTCGGCCTGGGCAAGGCGTGTTCGAGGCATGTTGCGGGTTTCGGCTAGGTTTTAGATACTGTTCTGTAACGATATAGACCTCATCTCTCTGCCCGTACATTGGCGAGTGTCGTTGATAAAGGGGCATGCAACTTGATGCAATATGCTATAACACAAGGCTTCCAGCTCGTCGGGGGGTAGTAACGGGGTCCTTATCAGAGGCTCGTACGTACCAGTCGACGGCTCTGGTAAGTCGGTGTAGAATAGCTGTTTCTAGTTCCTGACGCATCCAGAATCTTCCTTGTGGCGTCCACAGCCCCACCTAACTGGGTGAACTGACGAGAATTCGTTTTCAATTTCATCTCGGAGCAGTTCCGTCACGTGATGGTGACATCATACCCCTATGCACATCACTGCGACGTCATTGCCCCTCATTTTCATTCCTATAAAGAGACAATCCCATACAGGCTGCTACGACACCACTCTCGTCTATCCAGCTCGTTCAGCTTCACTTCACTATCATGTCGTACGCCGATGCAGCCCGCCAAAACGCCGGGGACTTATCCCAACAACCTCGTCCTAATCCCAACCTTCTTACCACCGAACAAGACGTTTCTGGTGGGTCCCTTCCCGACGTTTCAAGGAGCATCAATGTTGCCCCTTCCGGCTTCAAGTCCAACCCTCAGGTGTGTCTCTCAGAAAATGTGTTAATCGCATGAATGCCAACACCTTGCCTTAGACTGTGACCTCTGAGACCACCCCAGCTCATCCGGGGGATTCTGACGATGGAGACAAGGGAAACCGCTCGGGATCTTCTAAGAGGCGTGCTGCCAAGGAGCGTGCGCGCAAGGGTCTCCACGATGCGGAACAGGAGGGGTTGTATCTATGGACGCAGTTCAAGGAGCGTGTTCTTCGTCCAAGTACCGCGGGGGGCATTCTAGGCGTTGGTAAGTGGTGTTTTCACCCGTATTTAATAGTGTTGCTCACCCCTGCTGTAGTAAACGTCGGTCTCCTCGCCTTTGTCGGACGCGAGCTCTATACCAAACCTCACCTCAGGACCGACTCACGTACCCTCGGAATTGCAGCAGCTGCAACTGTTGCTTTGCTTGGTGCTGAGGGCGCCCTTGCTGATGCCTATGTAAAGACCCCTGCCGGCCAAAAGGAAAAGGAGCGGGCTCAAAAGGAAGGTGCCGCTCTCTACCGTCACACTCGCGAAGTTGTCCTCCGTCCAGGTGTCCTTGGCGGACTCCTTGGCGTTCTCAACTTGGGAATCCTCGGAGGGGTTGGATATGCTGCGTACTTGAATTGGGATCAACCTCGGTGGGATAGGCGGACAGTGTCCGCGATTTCTGCTGGCTTGTTGACCTTGGCAGCCACTGAAGGGTGAGTTTATATAGCCTCTTGGTGGATGTATACGGTCTAACTCGGGGGTTTTCTAACCATAGGTACCTGGGAGAGCAGTACGCGGAGAAGGAGTACCCTAAGCGCAAATAGATGACGACTGTCACGAATTGCATGAATTGGAATGAATGATAACTCGCTGTACTGGTATTTATCTAGTAATGTACCATTTCGCGAACGGTAATGAACTACCCGACCAAGAACGTGGCTCCGTTACTGCAAGAAACTTGTGAAAGCCTCAATTATCTATGCTTTAGTTTCGAGTTTATTGCTGTATTCATAACTTGGTCCCAGCCTTTCAAAGGTTAGCAACAAGGGAATCGGAAGAGTAGATAAGCCTACCAATGGGCAATTGAAGCCATCCGCTCGCTCCCTAAGAAACGAGACGGTAAACAAGATTTTTTGCTCATATATTCGGGAGACTCACCCCAGAAATGCTCCAAGTGGTTCTCCCCAGGCTTTTGAATGATGATCCATGGCATACCGAACGCGCCGTGATCACTAACAAGTTCTGCATGTTCTTTCTCAAACGCAAGCTTGAACTCTTCGCTCTGAGCGATGGCCCTGGCTTTGTCGAGTAAATCTTGGGATATATGCGTAGGAGTTAGGTATGTGAAGACGTCGTCTGGAAGGGTAGTGTTGCCAAAACGGGCGGCCTGCATGCATGATTGTTTATGAGTCGGTTAAGGTTTCACAAGATATTCGAAAACACAAACATAAAATTTCCTGATAAGCTGCGAAAAGTCACCCTGGGGCAACAATGTCTTCAAAGCCCTTAGGACAGCCATATTATCGAACGAGGACGCGGGCGGGCCCGTCATTTGGAGGTTGAAAGGGACTTTTTCGAAAGAATTACTGTAAGTCCTGATACATGCGCATCTTTTCAGTAACTCACTTTGCAGTTCTCTAGCAGAACGCTTGATATCCATAACCTGAGTAAAAATTGTCAGCGGCAATGGTGCTTTGAGCCGCCGGCACACTTGCCATGTATTTTTGCTTCGCTGAACTCGAAGAGAAAGGGGGAAAGTTCTAAGACGAGATCAATTGGTAGCTAGCGGACAGGTGCTGGTACATTGGGTCTGGGAAGCACTCACGCCCGACGACTTGAGAACCGTACCAATATGTATCTATCAAGCGGTATTTGGTCAACAACGTTGGGGGTAATCAAGTATCGGATCGCGATAGATACTTACCGGGCATAACTCAATAGAAAGATCCCACGCTTTTTCGTAGCTGATAAATAGCTTGGTTAGTGAGACAGACACCAATATAGGCCTTGGATGTACCGGAATAGGCGCTCTAACCCTACATAAGAGAAAGGAGAGACGATGTCAAAGTAAAACTTGACTTTAACAGATTCAGACATCTCGCGTAAGTTTTGCTGCGCTTAGATTGTGGTATAACAGTACGATGGTGCATACGACAGCCACAAAACTTCTGGTATTTATACATTTGCGCGTACCTAGCCTTGGGGAGCAGCCGGTCTCTTATGCCCGCCCCCGATTCAGCCTCGGCGAGACTCTGACTAATCTTACTAAAATATCCCGAGCCCGGGGTTCTCTGTTAGATTTTCGTTGGGGATTACGACTGTGTGAGACTGATTTGCATGTTATAGGCATGCTCGGTTGGGGGTGGAGTAACGCCGTGGCGCGTCAGAGCCATGCCTACTAGTTTTACATGTGATAAGATTTGCTGAGTTGGAAGCACCCTCCCAAATGCATTGTACCGATGCCCACAGGCTTCTAAATGTATAATATAACGACTCGTGTTAGGTCCTAGCTTTTACAAAGGGAAATTTTTCAGGGCAGGGTGGTGTCGCTTTGAAGGAATACGAAATATCAGAGGTACGGCCATAAAAGTGAATATCGGAAGGGAAGAAGTAACGGCGTATATGCACCACTTCCGGACATGCCTCATTTACGTGACGCTCCACCCACTCGGCCCCGAGAACCATAAATGGGTTTGATTCTAGACTGTGCCTCGCCCCTCGACTTCACAATGCCAGCTAGCTCTCCGCAGCAGCCAAGAGAGAAGTTCATCCGAACATGGTGGCAGGAACCAGGTCGGGTTGTTCTCGGGAACGTCCAAGTCGTATCACGCGTGATTTCCCTGGCTTCCTGGCTGTTCTAGCCCATCATCCCCTTTTGGGGTTAATTACTTCTATATATGGTACTGTGATGGTAGATCACCTGGGAACCTGATGTAACGATGGGCTTTTGTTAAGCCAGATATGCGTTGGCGGAACGTGTGTGACCTCAGGAATTCACAAAACGCATTTAAGAATGTCAAGGAGAAATGAGATTGGCATAACCCCTGCAAGTTGAACGGATTTGGCCTAACTCCGAGCCCTTAATTCTCTTGGCACTAATTTACCATCAGTTCCGTGGGAGATATAGCACCCTTAGAACACTCGACCAACCAAAGATTCACACATGATACGTCCCCTTCACCATTGGTTGGTTACAACCCGGATTTTTCTATTGGATGGAAGAACCAGCATACATGGGTGGTGCAACCACTTCTCGCGCGAGGTCGATCCCCCTGACCTAGTTCTGATATTTTTCCAGCCCTTCCAAAGTAACCCAATGTCGTTAGGAAGCTGCTTCCGCAGCACGATGCATACATGCGGGGGAATGTCCTTGCCAGCAAGGAGTACCGGCAGGCGTATAAATACCATAGTTTAGATGGGGGTAGACCATCGCATCTTGTTCTTTCAACTCGATTCAATTTCCTGCACAAGTTTCCAATGAAATTCACACTTTCTACAGTCATCACTTTCGCCTCTCTTGGCCTATTGGCTCTGGGTAAGCTATTACTGTTTCGGACTGTGGGCGACACTCATTTAGACACTAGCCCACCCCGGCGACGACCACGATGGTTCCGACATGCTTACTCGCTCCGAGCTGGCTGCCCGCGAGGCAAGTACTTCCAAATAATCTCCTGCTGTGTTACTGACCTTCTCTCAGCTCGCTGCCGACCGTCGTGCCGAACTAGCCCGTAACTGTGGCC
>WSTI01011599.1:0-19053 GCA_019616915.1 Ceratobasidium sp. 423
GCTCTTCAACGACGGATGGTGGGCAGCGTTACAGTTGAAATTCACGAACAACCAAAATGGCTGTGTGTGACATAACATGTTGAAGTTATTTTGACGACTACAGTATCCAATTCTGATGGCTGTGTATGCTACAGTATTCATGGCTTTCATGTTGCCATCCTCAGACATGAGCCCTGGTGGATGTATGCTCGTGAGTTCATCATGTGTGTAGCATATTGCCATGAGTACAAGCACATGTACTGACCTAGACCCATTTTTGACTCCATGTGTCTCATGTGCACGAGACACCCCCAGTGGCATTGTGGCCCCATGATGGTGTGTTTTGATGGTTAGGCGGGGCTGACAGAGGCGGAGAGGTCGTGGGGAGCCATGGATGTGTGCGCGCACTTGTGCATTCAGTCTCGGCCTCATGGGCAGTTAATACTGGTCACCATGTGTACATGTGTACATACCGCATGGGTGGGTATGTCCGCAATGTGGCCAGGTATACGTACCAACCATACAGCTCCTCACACATCTTGCTAGCCATGCAAGCCACGTTCTCGGCTGGTCATGGGTGATTTGAGCCAGGGAAGGGGATTGGGGAGCTGAAGGGGGCTCGTGGGCGGTCGGGTGATCATCTACAGGAGGTGTTTGTTTGGCTGCTGTAGTCTGTGTGTGGGGGTGCTCGTTTGTTCAGGCCACCCATTCATGCGTACACATTGGTCCATGCGCGTTCAATTGTGCGCGTTTGGCCATGCTCAGGCGTTCATAACAGGCGTTCATAACGGCCCTTTCACGGCGTGTCCAGTTGTGTCCGTTCGGTCGTCTGCGGGCGCACCTGCACATTTGCATGTAGTCGTTCGGGCGTATGGCTCCACCCAGTTGGCGTGGGTCAGCAATGACAGCTCACGAGTAAACAGGTGGACTTACGCATTCAGGCGGGCCTACGCATGTGTTCGCTCATGCATACACATATGGCCAGCTTGTTTGTTCGCCCAGGTTCATATGAGTGCAGCCCAGTCACGCGTTCGCGCCATTTGTTCGTACAAGCCCATTCGCGTGTATTTGCTCATACATGGGCAGTCCGGTCATTCGCACACCTCCGTTAGTCCACGTGTGGGTGACTCCGGTTGTTCGCAGTTGTTTGTTCGGCCCGGGCAGTAAGTCACTTGTGTAGTTAGTCGATATATATGTATATAACTCACTGATATCATGGAGTCGCTGATCCTAAACTGCGAAGTGCCACAAGAAGGGGGGGGGTTATCGTCTGGGGTAGTCAAGGCGATTGCAGGTTCGCGGTAGGGTACAGTTAGAAACTCAGACCCTGGCACCCTTGGCCATCTTTCTCCTGCTCAGCACAACATATAACCTGAAGGATGCAGTCGTGGATAGTTACTACCCAGAGGCAACTACTGGCCAAGTTACAGCGCTTTTAGTGTTGGACTCTCAGTGTATTCGCGCCAGAGATTTCCAGGGTCCTTCCTTATATGGTTTCTTACCATACCCTAGTTCGCAGCCTTCCACTGAGTGCCGAACAAGGGGAGAACAGGCGAGTACACTCGCTCATGGGCAAATTATAGCTAGTGGAATGATTAACAAGTACACTATTTACTTGCCGAGCCCATAGGAGATCGCAGGTGTCGAACTTCGAGTAGTCGAAGACGAGGGACGGGGGCAGGCGGCGGGAGCAGACATGTAATCTATAGATGTCGAGGGTCAAAGGGTTTGAGAGTCAAGGGTGTCGCCTGAGCACATCCAAGCACTTCTGTATATGGCATAAGTGGCTGAGTTCACTCGAGGCGAGTAATAACAAGAGCGGCGATGTTGGGTGAGGGCAGGATCAACAAGAGTCGCGATGGTACCAGATATAGTTTCATAGGTGCAGTGTCCAGTATCTGCTAGTAGACTAGTATTATTACAAGTTATGTAGTCATCGCAAATCTAGAGGTGGAGGTGGCAACGAGAGTAACAGCAAAAAAGGGACACAAGTGGCAGTGATTTTCGCAGCAGGATCAGCAGTAGTGGCAATGGCAACAGCGCGAAAGTCAAGCAATATTAATGTAGAAACATAAACAGCATAGCAGGTGGGAGTTTACGTGGTGGCAGTGGTGGCGACAGCAGTAGCAACAGCAACAATGGTGATGGCAAGGTGGAGGCACAGCCCGAGTGTGACCTCGTGGCATGCTGACTCATCATGCCAATTTATAAGCGCCGGGGGCTTGGATACGGTAGGGCATCAGCGTTTGGGTGACTAGCTAATGAATGGCCATTAGCCCTCATGAGTCAATTAGTTTTCATAATGAGGCAACATGTTTGTTAATTTGGGCAAGCACTATGAAAAGTAACCTACTCAATCCGTGCTTATGGCGCGACCAGCCGGGTGATGCAATAGCAATTGCATAAAGCAGGCTGAGGCTTAAGGAGGAGTGTGGGGTAGCGGAGCTGGGCCCGCCGCAGGGCAGTGTGCCCAAAACAGAAGTAAATTCGAGCAAAGGCGGGTGGGTGAGCCAACCACGCGCCTATGAGTACAAGCAAGTAGGTAGAGAGATATAAGAGAGTAACTAAAGAACCCAAAAACATGTGCACCGGAAAGGAGCTGGGTAAGACTACCGGAAAAGGACACAGAACGATGAGACAGGAGTGACAGGTCCAAAGTAGATAAAACAGACGAGAGCGACGAGTCCGTGAGCCAAAAACATAATGATACATGAAACTATGATGACTGGGTGCAGAGGGTGGGTAACGTGAGAAACCGTGCAGGCGTGCAACGGGGGCGAGTCAGCGAGTGTAGCATGCTAGCATGACTAGAGCACATACTTAGCATGAACTTGCCAAACCGAGAACCCAGCATGTGGACCGCATCTATGCTGAAACATGCGCACAGTTCGCGAGCATCAGAAAGGCAAAGTGGCTCCCTAAACAGTAGGAGGATCGCCACCGTCGATTAGTGAATCAGATGGGAAGTCTAAGCATCGGCGGTGCTTACCAAGAAACGGCCGTGGCCGAAGAGAACCAAACGAATAGCACTCGTGAGGCAAAACTGAGCGCGTGGGTTACAGCGCATTGCAGATCGATGGTCGATATACGCAGGCTTGTATTACAGGGATTCAGGGTATACTTATGTCAGATAGTACCAGATGCTTGGGTCAAGTGGCCAAAACCCAGATACTGTATAATAGTATGGCCCGACGACGATGCATTGACAAAAGTACAAAACGACTCCTAATATGCCGACAATACTTACTGCAAACCGATCAAGTGTCGTGTCTACTAGGTATGTCTGGGCATTGGCACTGGCATGCATGAGCATTGGTCGGCGGCGCCAGGGCCATAGGGACCACCGGAATAGCAGCGTTTTCGAGCACTAGTTTGGGCAGGAATGTGGCGTGGTCTGCGTTGGAGGTATACTGAGTAGAGAAATAACGTCGTGAATGCATGTCGAAGTGAGTGTGCTTTCAGGTAGACTGGACTCGGACAAAATATCGGGTGGCGGGGTGAAGAATTTACCTCGTAGGCTTTATACTATTAGGTTTCCTTTCCTCATGTTTTTTTCTTGCTGTGAATCGACTTGGCAGCCCATCATCGGTATCATAATTTTATTAATTATGCGTATTTTAGACGAGCGTGCACTTGCGGTGTGCCTGGCATTGGTCTGAACCCGGCGTCTGGGGTGCTTACTTATGCTTACAAGACTCAGGGTGTATCCCTGTAATACGACCTTACACAAAACGACTATCGATCTGCAACGCGCTGTAGCGAACCCGGACGCATACAGTGGAGGAAGCGCAGCGGCACTTAAACGGTCGGTCTCTGGGCTTGCACGCGCAGAACCCATGAGACTCCGTCAAATATGGATTGACCAAAGTGTTTTAGATACAGTGGTGGGCACGCAGGATACAAGGGAAACAATTTTAGTAACTTCCTTCTTCTCACTCATATTCTGTGCTCTATACTTTACCCGTGCATAGTGTCACTTCATTATGACTGTGGTTATGTCAACTCGAACAGTTAAGATCCAATCCACTTCAAGAGGCTGCACAGTGGTCATATTTGCTTAATAAGAACTGGTAACCACCAGCTTGGACTCCCCATGATCAGGCGTTTCTCATTGAGTAGTGTGATTACGAGTGGCTGTGCTTGACCTGCCCGTGCTTGGGAGGTTCTCACAAGGTCACGTGACTCTTGAACCCGCCCGAGCTCGGGAGGTTCTCATCAGGTCACGTGACTATTGAACCCGCCCGAGCTCGGGAGGTTCTCAGCAGGTCACGTGACTATTGAACCCGCCCGAGCTTGGGAGGGTCTACCACCATTAATTCAACATAATGCCATGTATGATGCCACGTAATTACATGTCTGCTACTATAATCAGTGACCAAACACCTGTTAATTTCACAGTGTCTGTGTTGACTATGTGGGAGACTGATGTATGGAACTCGATGTGGAAATTCCCCTGTATAATGATGCATATATCACGTATCTGTTCTGCGCCTTGTCTGTAGCTCCTGTTTCTCATTTTTCTTACTTTTCTTCCATTCTCCACATGCACTCCAAGTGTTCCATGTGGTGGAGATAGAACTTGTCGTTTGTATTTAAACAATAAATTACGCCATCTACACACTTACACACGAACAGTCAAAAGCTAACAGTGGCAGTTGTGCATGCATATGGTGTGGTGAACGAGTGTGGGCGCTGGCAAATGAAGGTGACAGATAGCCCGAGACAGAGACAGAAGCCAAAAAGAGACGATAGCAAGTGAGAAAGGACATGAACAAGAGGAACTGTGAGCGACATGGGGAGGATAGTTACTATGCGAAGGCTGGGATAAACACAGAACTAAGTCTTGCTATTTTTTGACACCTGTTCCTGGGAGTTCAGCTGGGCAGATTGGGTGGGAGAGAATGGATAAGTTCAATCATGGTGTAGGTATATAACCACTGGAGCATGCGTCTATGGGGTAGTTGTGGTGGTGGGTGTTTAACTCTGTCGTGTCTGACAGGAAGTCGGAATTGGCCAAATAGCAGAAGCTCGATTCATCTGTTTATCTCAGGTACATGCGCACACCTAACACTGCAGTCAGTCTGTGGGAGGGTTTCACAGAACCCGTTAGAGAATATTGAACTGCCCTGCGTACTTGATGCTCAGCTACTGTATTAAATGTTTGGCGTGCCTGATTTTTTCTACTATATTGCACTAAGGCGATAGGAGATGTCATAGTGTTCAATCATTGAATACAGCGCTTCAATTCAGTAGCCAACATCCGACAACACCACATGACAGAATGTCAAGTTTACTAGCGCTGTAACTGATCTTTTCGTACCCCCCACCATCACCGATGGATGTTGACCCCCCATTTTCCTCGCATACTCATCCCAACGGGCCATACGAACCCGTTGGTGGCGTACCATGTGCTCAATTTAACCAGGAGCTGAGGTCGGTAAACCTCTGCATACTGGATTATCAAAACATTCTCTGTTGTGTGGTCTGCCGTGATCCATTTGTTCTACTTCCCAAATCCACTGCAGTAAAGCATGCTATGGATCACAGAAGGGGACGTACGCCCTCGTATTATGAAATAGATGCAATGCTTGGAAAGTATAATGTTTGGGACAACCCTGTGGGTAACCTATTGTTGATTAGATGACACGAAGCAGCTAATCCTTCTTTTCAGCTTCACCAAGTTCCCACTCCTGTACATGGGCGTCCATTGCCATTTTTGCCAGTCGAAACAGCATGGCGATGCACTTTTGGTGGACCCGAACCTTGTAACATCATATTTCGGGACGCAGGTGACCACTACCGCACATACCATAAGGGACACACTCGGGAAAAGAGGATGGATGAAATCAGTGTGCAATCTTTTTCTCGCCCTCCTCGCAGCCGCCCTCGAAATGATTTTGAGGTACACCCACATACGGGAGTTGGTCCAGATCCTCACGCCCCTTTGCTACTCCGCCCTAATACCGACCCCGAGGCACTTTCAAGGGCTTTTCGTACTGCTTGGACCCCTCTACCAACAGCTGTTGGAACGGTTGGTGATGGATACAAGGAATCTTCACCATTTCTCGTCCAGTCAGGACTGTCTAATTTCATCGAGGGCTGGGACGAAGCCAAACTCACACAAATGCTGGCTCTCATTGAGGAACCAGGTGGCGAGGATGACCTGAGGCTTATCGTGGACCAGGCTGAAAAGTTGTTCAAGGAGCAACAAGCTGTTCTCCATCATGGGGCTAAAAGTCACAAGCTACTTATTATGGCTGATGACGCGTGCGTATATTATAAAACCTATTATGAGCTTGTTTGTTGGTGCTAAATTCCACTTTGTTCTAGGGATCCCAAGGCACTTGAACGGCTTGACACTGACAGCTCACAAAATCTTTACGGGCGTTGTTGGGGATTGTTCCTGGTGATGCTGACTCGCCTTTATTGTCGGAAGGAACAAGGTTTACCTGATTTGGGTATTGTGCTTACTACGGAGCAGTATAATAGTGCAAAACGGCTGTGGCGACAGGTGTCTGAACCAGCATATCATCGGAGCTGGCCACATCTTTTGCTGGGTGTTTCCTATTGGATGTGGCAAGGAGAATCAGAGGATGACTTCAAGCACCTGGTAAACAACAAATGGACCGATCCAACTTTAGTGTACTGTGTTCTTCTTGCGCTCCGTCCTGGTGGTGGATTTGAGGATCCCAAAGAATGTGGACACAAATGGGCCCCTGTCAAGTACATGATACGTAACGCAATATTGCACTACCACTGGGGGAGATACAATGACGAGCAAATTCGTATAACTAATAGTTTGACAGTATCACAGTGAGTGAGATGAGTCGGATACCAGTCACATGTCCTTACATTTTGATTTTTCCTTCATTAGGATTGCTACGGAACTGACTCGTGGGGTTAAACGGGATCAACTGTATCCATTTGGTGCAGTGGCTGAGTTATCATCTGTGGCTTACAAGTATGCCGACACAACTACAAAACCTCCAATGGTCATCTGGACTGAGAGTGATGAACTAACTGTGGCTGGTTCAACACGTGTCAAGATACCACGTTGGCGCTCTGGAGTTGGGAATTTCGTGGAGGACACTCTCAAATTTTGGAAGGATGAGATTTTCCTAGGTATACCTACGACATCAATGGGCCTACTGATTGACGAAAACACTGAGCTCTATGATGATCCCTCTGCAACTCGGCCTGGATATTCTTTCCTCAATGATCCACGCAACAAACTGTCAAACCTCCGATGTGCTTTTGCTGATGCTATATTCCATAACCCAGCTGGGCAGGGAATGCACCATGGCTTGTCGGGGAATACTATCTTGTGGGATCCCCGAGCAATCGATACTTGGCTTGAAAAACTCAAAGAAGGCAATCTCCGCTTTATGTCCTGTGTGCACCTAGCATGTGGGCTCCCTCCACGTGGTACAGAGGAATCTGGTTGGACAGTTGTCAACCGTGTTGGTCGGCCTCGTAATATAATTACTCTTGGAAAGGGACAGATTGCTTTCATAGATATGTACAACAAAACCAGTCGTCTCACAGGATATGACAAACCACGTGCCCACTTCCTACCATGGCGACTTGCCCAGGTGTTTCTAGCCATGCATGCACTAGCCATCCCGTTTGCCAGCTTTATGATTCAACGTGAATCTGGCCCAGCTGCACGCATTCTCCAGGAGACATTAGCATTCCCTCTTCGTGGGACTGGTCCTGACACTCACATGTTATCAGGGGAGATAAATCGGGTGTTCTTGACTTATGTTGGCTCTGAAGGCATGACTATACGGAACTATCGCCACTTTTCAGATGCGGTCACTGAGGCTTATGCACCAACTCTTAAGGATCCAACAGCCTCACTTACTGGTATTGGCGATAACCAGATGGGCCATGGAGGTCGCACAGCAGCAGTTATATATGGCACTGCTCCTGGCCGCACTCAGATATTGCACCCACAGGATCTTCTCCGCTACCGAGCTGCATCACTCTTATGGGCATCTTTTGTGATGCCACCCGAACACTTTACAGCCACTGAGTTACGGGCTATAGCTTATGCAAGAGGGGAACCCACCATTCCAACATTATTCCCTCCATCGAGTACAGGGAATATCAACCCTCAGGAACTTGCCAAGCTGGTTGCCGACCAAATGGATCTGAGAGAGCTTGGAAAGCATATAGCTGCGGAGCAGTTACAGCACTCCCAACAACCCCCCCTTCCATCCGAAAGGCCACCAGAGCAACCCATAACTGGGCTGAGTGTGAATGCCTTGATGACAAGGCCATCGATTCTTACACCCGTACAAACCGAACTCAGTACTGTGCCTCTTGTCACTCGCAAGCACAAATCCATACTTCGGATATTCACCGGTGATGTTAATGCACAGTGGACTTGTCCAGGTCAGGCTCATGCATTTGTCTTGGCTACCGAGCGTAATCGGCAGTCCCTCCTGGTAATTCTTCCAACTGGTAGTGGAAAGTCATTTCTCTTTATGGGATTGCCTCTTAAGGAGCGGGGTATTACTGTTGTGGTGTTCCCACTTGTTGCCCTATTAGAGGACCAAATGCGGACAGCTGAGAAGCTTCGTATTACTGTCACAAGATGGGGTCTCGCCAATCCAGTACTCGATCCCCCTGATGGGCTGGTATTTGTCTCCGTCGAGCATGTTGATGCCCTGTTCTTGGCATGGCTACTTCAGCTCCGAGAGATCAAGCGACTTGCACGCATTGTATTTGACGAAGGACACATTATCCTTGAAGGACTCAGCTACCGCAAGGCATTGACAAACATGAAGCGGCTCATTGAGGCTGGTGTTCCCTTACTGGTTCTAACGGCTACCCTACCACCAATCCTGGAAAGTGAACTCATTAAAGAGCTAGGCGATCCCACAATCCGCATCATTCGGGAGGGGACTCAGCGCCCAAATATCGAGTACTACATTATCAAATATGCCAACAGCAACCTAGCAACCGCCGCCCTCATAATGCATGCCAAGGCATTCCAGCAGCAGCTTCGTCCAGGCGAAGGCATCCTTATCTGTTGTCGAACACACAAGCATGTTGAGGACCTCTCAGCATTAATCCCGGGATCCTTACCATACCACAGCCAACTTGAAGAGAGGTTGGAGAATGCGGCCGCATGGCTTGAAGGGAAGGCCCCAATCCTTGTAGGCACCTCCGGTGTAGGGACAGGTGTTAACCACCCTGCTTGCCGTGCTGTGTTGCATGAGAACCTTGCCTGGGGGTTGAATCCATATGGCCAAGAGACTGGCCGATGCGGGAGGGATGGCAAACGAGCAGTTGCAATCACGTTCCATGCAGGTCCTAAGGAGGCCATGCCCCCAAAGGAGAAAGTTTACAACGGATGGGAGACCATGGTCACATTGGCAGGCACGTCGGATTGCATCAGGGGAATCATGTCCAACTATCTTGATGGCCCAGATCGCCAGGTTTCCTGCTACTCAGGCCCTTACATCGAGTGTGGGAACTGTCAGGCCCAATCCATAGAAAACACTGCACCCGAACCCCAGAAGGACTGGCCAGTTGATACTCTAGTCACCTCACTAGTTGATGATCCAACGGTAAGAGAGAACACTTATATTGACCATTGGAGTGGGCTGAACCGAAGAATACTAGGTGATGGAGGTCGATGACGACCCACAGATAATCGAAAATCTTAGATACGAAGCAATGCAGATGGCGATCGAAGAGGCCGAACCCGCAGCAACACCTCATCCTACTGTAATGGTTGATGCCCAGCGTGCAGTGACCAGGCGGGTGGAAGCTCTAAATGATAGGATCCGAGCAGGCAAGGATGGCGACATGAACGTCGAATTACTCATGATGGTGAAAAGGTGGATGGAGAACCGATGCATCCTGTGCATGGTTAAGCGGTTTGATAACAGTGGGGGGCATATGGCCTGGAAATGCCCACACAATCCAGGAGTGAGCGAGGCTCTCGACGGACACACACTCGATGGGAAAAAGATGGGTTATTACCGGTACAAGGCCGACCTCCCATCTGGACACTCAGTTTGTTACTTCTGCCATTGGCCAAAGAAAGGCTATCACGACGGCCCAGCAGAGAAGGGTGTATGCCCACAACGATTCCAAGTACCACAGCTGATTTGGCTCTTACGATTAGAACCACCCATTTGGACCGCTTTGAAGAAATTTTTCCACCTCAATGATGGACATGACGATGGGGTTGCACTCTGGAAGTGGGCATACACTCCATGTCTGAGTGTATCGCTCAACTCGGATGGTAGAAATGAACCACTTCAACTCGTGAATGAACATCGCGTAGTAATGTGGTACGTGTGTCATTATCATGCACACAAATTTGGTTCGGGTTAGGTAGAGTCAGTCTGTATTGTCAATTTGTACATCATTTGTCCAGAACAAGAGGTGATTGACAAGAATCCATCCATAATACACAAAATATTGAGAGGATGTTGAAGGGCGGATGCAGATACGCACCGCATATACACAGCATGGTATGGCGCTCCGTCGAGCGGATGATCAGGCAAATCCCTCAATTTGTATAATATAAACTAAGTTTATCCCTTTTAAAGCCATCTGTGAAACGCGGTGGAGGATGGAGCGCCTCAGACATTTTCAAAAGCAGATGCCTTTGCATCGCGTGGGATATGTCGTCGGTTACCGACAGCGTAAACCTGAACATCCATAATACGATAAGAGGGAACCCGGGTAAAAGACAGCACACAGCAAGGTGGGGGACAAAGTTTACTATGGGAAGTCAACCCCCTCCCCCCTGAGAGCTCGGGCTATAGTTACCGGGAGTACATACTTGTGGAGTGGGCGGTTAGTGTACGCATATATAATTCATTTCATAGCGTACAAATTGAGAGATTTTGCCCGATCACCCGCTCGACGGAGCACCGTACCATGATCTTGGGGGGGTTGGAGTTGTATTACATTGGTCTGTGGCTGTGCTCGAACCACCCGGGCTCGGGGTGGTCGAGAGGTCACATGACTAATGTTTTTTTAATACATTTATAAAGCGCTACATGATCACAAGGTCAAACCGCGCGTGTCGAGAACCTAGGCAGGGAGTACAGTAGGGGCAGATACAGTGGGAGAGGGGTACAAAAGCAGCAGGTACACGTGAGAACAGTAGTCAGGCAAGGACAGGGGCCGTACACAACATGACAGACCGCATGTAAGGTGCAAGGACCGAGAGAAAGAAGAGAAAGACAAACGAAACACGCCAGAACCAAAGCCCTATTTCGCGAAGGCACGAGATTTGTCAAGGAATCCTACGAGTGCCTTACTGCCTTTCTTCTCGCAGAATAGGTCCGCGAGGGAAAGGTGATGCCTTGCGGAGGCTCATGTGAGCCTCTGCATGGAGTGGGCAGTCGAGAAGGATGTGAGGGGCTGACTGGACGCTAACGTTGCCGCACGGGCAACCCACGTCTTCCGTTGGGACAATTTGCAGGTAATACTCGCCAAAGAATCCGTGGCCCAAAAAGAGCTGGTTGAGGCGGGTGCGGACACCTCTTGATGGGTCCAGTGTGTAGACGTAGGAAGGTTTCCGTGATGGCTAAGTTAGGTAACCAACTTGCCCAAAGCGCATGCTGCGATATGGGATTTCATTGGCCCCTTGACCAGACGAGGGGTTCTCAGGTGAAAAATAACAGGCACGGCTAATATGTTGTGTGTTCTCGGGCAACATTGTGTGTCACATTGAAATGCTATAGGGGCGTTATTTACATGAAAAAAGTTTAAGTCCATACGGTGAATATACTTGCGACGCGGCATTTCGGGAATAGGATGAAAAATTATGCGCCTCATTGACGAATCGATGCGTGACGTTTGCCCGGCTTGTCGCTGCCGCCGCTCGTAGTCGCCTTGCGCTTTGTTCTGCGGCTCGCGATACTCGATGCTTGGAAACTCCCTGCGGCGCTGCCGGCGGGCTCGGTGGCGGACGAGGCTGGTGGGGCTATTTGAGAGGTTGCGGGGGGAGGGCTCGATGGTGGTAAAGACGTCATTTCACACGCATGCTTCAATTCGGGGTGTCCTTCGACGAATCGCTTCCATTCCTCTTCATGCTGGCATTCGAGCTGTGTGCGAAGTTCCACCAACTGTGCGCCCGCATCGAGCAAGGCATCCATCGGTCTGGGTATGCCAATTTCGCTGTTTACGTCCTGTAGATCGTCTGGTATGTACCCAAACCAGGGGGTAGGGCGGATAAAATTCCCACCGCTGAAACACGAAATCGGTTCCTGGTACGTTCGAGGCCCATCTTCATACGAGTTAAGAGACATCCCCAGATCCTCCACGAGGTCGTATGTCGACATCTTTTTCTCCGTCGGGGATTCGTATGCGATAGCATCGAAAGCCACGGCCTGGTCGAATGCGAGATCCTGTATCGTCGGTTCCTGGGCTGTGTGAGCTTCCGCGGAATACTTCGTGGTGGCATCCTGGTTGAACGTGTGCACTTGGAAGGCTTGGATGGGGCCGGCCTTCGTGGCACGGATCATGGCGCTGGCTTGGGAGGCGCCTTGTGAGATGGCAGTCGCCGTAATCTTTGCGAGTTTCCAGAAAGCAACAGCATTTTGTCGTTTGACGTTGGCGACTATGAGCTTTGTACCATCTACGGCCGGTTCAGTAAGATTATCTCTGGTTGTAAAACCACAACTGCCAGGTGGCTTACCTTTGCTTGCACTCATCGCACGTGGGAAGGTCACGGAAAAATCGCCGACCAGATCCCCATTTTCCTTCCATTCGAATAGCTCCGACGCGAGAACCTTATCGTTAGCGGCCATAAACGCTGCCTCTGCAAGCGCATCATCGAGAGGGATCCCCAGTATTGAGAACGATACGGCAAGCTCTTGGATGTACG
Organism: Ceratobasidium sp. 423; assembly: GCA_019616915.1. Taxonomy (NCBI): domain Eukaryota; kingdom Fungi; phylum Basidiomycota; class Agaricomycetes; order Cantharellales; family Ceratobasidiaceae; genus Ceratobasidium; species Ceratobasidium sp. 423. Next base: position 12,842 of record WSTI01011599.1, read on the forward strand.
AAAGCTAAACATACCCATGTGTTAGTAAACGTCTATCGGGTGGTTCGTCAAGCATAAATACGGTGTGAATTACCTTCAAATGATAGAGATTCGGCGCGAGGTTGGCCAGAATATACGAAGTTGGGTTTGAATGAGATACCGCTCGTTGTAAGTCCTGCAGGATACCCGACTGAAAATTTCTGCGTGCCTCGAACGCTACGTGCAAAGCGTTCTTGGTCAGTTCGAGTGCATCGTTTATTTCCTTCAACATGCGTTCTTCATTCCGAAATCGGCGGAAGAACAGTTGTCCCTCGTAGCCAGGGAGTAGTCGGTTGGAAAGGAATCCGTTAATGATTACACCCGGAATTACCAGAGACTCCCGAATCTGGTTTTGATATTGATTCAAGTTAACCTTGGGAGCGGCTTGACGATCCCATTTATCCGGGTTACGCAAATCGTCCGTTTCTGGTACAAGGACCCAATTGAAATCCATTTGTTTGCCCAAGGATCGACACCAGACAAACATTACACCGGGTAATTCAGTGTCGGGGACGGATGACTGAGTATCGCCGACGAATACAAGCGAAGTATTGGTTTTCGTAACCTTGGTTGATATCGGCTGGGTACTAGAAGCCCGATTCGCGGCGACAGTTGAAGGATCCGCGGCAGGGGGGGAAAAATCACGATTCAACGGGACTGGTGTGTTACCACGATCGGGAAGAGGCGTTGGGTTATGGGCTTGCGAAAATTCAGTCCCAGCAGGGGGCGGGGATATGTCGCGACCCGCCGGAGACCGCTTCGATGGAGAGCCATGTGTTCCCTGTAGGTGCGATTGTACGGTTTTCACAACCCGGCTCCTGGTTCGTCCGGGGGGAGTTGGCGTTGGGGGCACCTCCTCCTCGGGTCCTGGCGTGGTGGAACAACGGGGTTCAGGGGGGATTACATTCGATAGGCGAGTAGGAGTCTTTGGGTTAAATGAGGCCGAGGTGCTCGCGCCATGGGGAGGAGACTCTCCAGCTGGCGAAGTAGGCGGTGGAGGCGGCGGAGGCGGCGGAGGCAGCGGAGGCAGCACAGGCGGCGCAGGCGGCGGAGGCGAAGCAAAAGCGTTTGGCGTGGGGGGGTCGGCTGAAGAAACGGCAGTGGTCACCTTCGAGACCCTGGGTACTGGGCGAGACGTGGTCCCTGGACCGGGTTTTCGCGCGGAATCGTTGGATGAGGCAGCTGGATGAGTTGATTTTCTGCCACGTTTCTTGCCTTTATTGTTCTTCTTGGGTGCGGACGCCGCTTTTGATGCTCCGCCTGAATCGGTTGCAGGCGCTGATTTTTGCTTAAGGCGAGGCGAAGTAATGTGGTCGTGGCCGTCTCGAGAGTTTGTGATAACATTCACGCTTTTGCACTGGAAATCAACGTCGTCGGGGTCGCTATCACTTTCGTCATCGCTAGGAACAAGCTCTTTGCTCGAATTGAGCACTTGTCGGCGTATCCGGCGCAAAGTTGGCAGTTCGAATGAATCGCCCCACCAAGGACCGGGATCGCCCTCGTAACAGATACCGGCTAAGTTACAGAGATGATAGACACGACGGTGCAGGAGCAAGTTTTCCACCACGTGCAACTCGTACATGTCCATCAACAAACCCCATCCGATAACGCAGTGAGCGATGTACGTGCTTTGAAAAGCCGAGCTCCACCAGATAATTTGAACCGAGCGCCAGTATAAGTCAGAAATGACTTTAAGACACGGGTTCGCTTCGATAACGCCGGGAAGATTGTCCGGGTTTCCCTCCTTGATATATGCACGGAGTGCGGTACCAGCCACGTTCTTGAGTGCTTCGAGGACTGCGGCAGCGTCGGGCAGGCCGGTAAGAGGAAAACGATGCGCGAATTGAGCGAGCGTATCTTCAGTCAGCGTGGATAGACCCCTTTTTTTGCCAGCCCCGTAAGTTAGCCTCATATCATTGATCCGGTGCTTGGGATCAACTGCCTTGTCGACAAATCGCACCGCTTGATAAAAGTCGGGGTGGAAAAGCCAGTCCGCGATCTACAAGGCAGAATATAAGCACGAACACGTAATATTTGAGTAATATAGTTCTTACCGAAGACATACGAACAATGACGCAACCCATCGAGTGCTCCGGCATAAATTGCATCACCGCATGTAACGTACCCCGAGTCGAATTATACCAGTTCTTGCGTGGGCGGGTAGTATCACCTGAAGCAAGCGCCCACATGGGTTTATTCCTGTCGAAAAGGTACTCGAGCTAAACCGAATTGTTAGAATTAAATGGAAGCTGAGAGAAATTTGGATGCACTTACGAATTCCATCCCGGCACCAGAACCCGGGCCCATTAGTGCACGGCTAAGTCGAATCCATTGAAAGGAAATTAGGTTGGTGGGGAGAATAGCACGGTTGAAGAAAAAGTCCTTATGGGATGCGTGGCCATCCGAAATCAGTTTCTTTCTCAAAGAAACGTTGAGCTCGAAGCTCACGAGTCGCGCATATAGTCGTGCACTCGTACCCATCCGGACGACGTGCGGGTTTGAGTCCTTTTCAAGCTGAATGCCCCATTTTTCGAAGGCAACCCGGGTGCCGATCGCAGTGTCCTCGGTATCCCATTCACGGCACAGAAATTCATTATCACTATTTTTGTCGGTTCCAAAGCGTTCGCCATAGATAGCTTCAAATTTCTTGGCGAGATCGGGGCCATACTCCTTGAGAGCCTCTGGGAGGCGTTGGGGGTTCCGATGAAGATTCTGCCAGGGTTTGATCGCCTCCTGGTAACCTCGAGCTCGAAGTTTCGGTGTACTTGCGTTAAATGCTCGGGCCGCCGCAAATGCCTCATCCCCGGAGGTATTGGCTATCTACATGCGTGTAAAATATCAGAGTCAAAGTCCAGGCTGTCAGCATGTACCCCTTACCCTTTGTAAGAGTTCGCAAGCCATCCACAAAAATGCTACGGCACCTCCCGAACCAGGATGAAGTAAGGTGGTTACAGAAGATGCTGAGAGCATCGACGTCATCACCCAGGTGCAAGAGTGATTGGCGAGAAGGAATTCAAGGAGCAAGGGGTCTTGGGTGAGGCGCTGGTACATAGCGGCCCCCTCACCGCCCCCTTTCTGCTTGGACGTTTGCGCCGAGTCACCGTCTTTAACAGTAGCACGCCCCTTTCCTTTCGTCCGTGCCGCAGCCTTCAACATGACCGCCTCCACCTCTGGTGTGCGGGACTCCTCGTCATCTTTCCCCATGACGGGAGTTACTTCGTTTTTGGCGCACCTCCTCTCCCACCAGGCATCCATCAAATCGGGGCGCGGCAAGTTAGGGGAGGCCAGCTGGATCGCCGCAAGCTCCGCCTTGATACCCTCCGCATGCATCCACATTTGCTCGACTGGGCCGGCAGGCAACGTCGGTAAGGGTTCGGAATTTGTGGCCAGCTCGTTTAGGAGCCAATCGGGAGTATCGTCTACAGAAAAATATATACACATGTTAACGAATAAACGATATAACTAGAATGTGTGAGTACTCACCTTTAAAGACAAGCACCTGCCAGGTATGTTGGTTCATCCCTGCTACGAACTCCCGTGTGACAAGTCGGAAGGCCTCTTTGAGCTCAGGGTCATCTGGGTTCTCAAAATACTTGCGTTCCGCCTCCAGCATTCGCCGACGCACAGGTGTGAAGTCCTCGCTAACCTTCCCCATCGATTCGATACGATGTCCTCCATTGACGAGAGTGGCGCGGGGGCGGGCCTGGCGAAGATTATCCCGCTCGACCCTCTTTTCTTCGAGTTGTGCAGGGGTGAAATAAACGTAGGGTGGAGCTAAGGACCGCTCCCAATAAATTTCGGCCGTAAGTTCCTTTTCGCGCGGCGATTCATTATTCAAACGGAAAGGGCCGGGGGAAGAAAACTCCTGGAAAGGTTGGACCTTCCCCAGGGATTCGCGGACAGGCGGATCCAACAGTTGTGGCGCGACTCGAATAATGATTGGGTACTTCCAATCCATTTTTTTTTCTCGAATAGAGGCCGCGATCTTTTGGATATGGTCATCGGATCGGTCGCGCGGGTTAACACAGCTGTCGAGGTCGCGAGAGATATCAATGTAGACGGCTGCATCCTCCAGTCCGACAAATCGTACGAAACCAGTGCCAATACGGCACGACAGGTATTCGTCCATCTTCTCGCGTAGATTCGCGGGTACCTCCTTGGGGGTTAAGACGATATCTTCGAGCGCTTGATGGACCTTGCGAAGGACATCTAGCGGGTCCCGGTCAGGTTCGTCGAGAGCCTGGTTGAATGAGTAAGCGCTGACAAAAAAAATGAGTTAAAGAAGATGATATAGCATACCTTGAGCGCGTTATTGATATCATCTTCGTTAATGGGTAATTGCTGCCTACGGTCACTCGTGGAAGAGGGGCCTTGGCTCGATAAATATTGCTAATCGCAGAAGGTGTTAGTATCGTACTCGTATAATGGCGGCTGAACCTGTACCTGTAAAAGCATCACTAATCAAATGGATAAGCTTTCACGCGCTTACATATAAGACCCGAATGGTACTTACGGAAGCTGTGCGGCCGAAACAGGCAGAGAGTTCGACGAAACCTTGCTGAACGGGGCAGTGGGGATGTTGGAGATTCGCTGTTGGTGGGTCAGCACAGAACACAAGGCGACGTATCACGTGCACTGAATGAGGGCTGTCAGACCTCATTCAGTTAATCATACCAAGAATGTATAAAGTAGCACGTGACGCTTCGACTCGCCCGACCTTGGGGAGGGTCGAATGGATCATGTGATACGAGGCATGTCAAGATTGCCAAAGGTCGACGAATCCGAAGGAGTTACCGCGATATCTGGAGCGAATTCAACCTGTGTTAAAAACGGATTGTGTAAATTTGTTGTATTCACATGCAGTTACTAGTAACGAGTCATCCAACGTAGTGGGACATTCAGTTATTAATGTAAAATCCATTGTACCGGACAGGTTCCCGGCGAGCGCACAAGTCGAGTGCATCAATCTACTCGCCTCGATGGCCGGCGTCGACGTTCTGAACTCTGACGAACCCGCTGGTATTGGGCCTAACCTCTCGCCTGTGTTTCCGCCATCACGCAACTACTCTTCCCGACCAAGAATACATTGAACAGCCCCGATTCGCTCACTTCATCACTCGGCTCCTTGTCTCTCGCTTCCTCATCGCACTCCCCCTCGTATGGCACGCTGCCAACCAACCCTCCGCATGCTTCCGTCCTGGATCGCCATGCCTCAGTTGACCACGCATTTGGAACTGGTCGTCCTATAATCACCTACGTGCTGCGGACCCGTCAATCCCCCTCTTTGCCTCTATCGGGAGTCCCGTCTTGGATGCGCACCAGGGGCAGCGATACAGGAGTTGGTTTCAGAGGTGTAAAGGAGGGTACTGCCGAAGGCGTCGGCTTGGGGCTTGCTGGTCTCGGCGCACGTCGGACTCTGGAAGAACCCGATGCGGGGCTCACATATGGGACTTGGTCGTCGATCGTCGGCCGCCAATGTCTGGGCGACCGACTTGTGCGCCTAATCACTCCACCTTGTTCAAAACCAACTCGAAAATGTAACTAATGTAGAATATATGCAAACTCCACCCGTGGTTTGTATTATTTCTGTCTATCACTTTCGTAATGGTCTCGTATGAGTAATAGAGTCAAGCTCCGACACCTAATTACTCCACTATACATATAGGGTATAAATACTGGTATGTTTACCCCATTGTTACTCATCTTCTTTTCTCACTTTCGCTCTCGCCGTCTTTGCTGTTTCGTACTTAATTCTATTCTCTTTCACTATTTACATTGCGACATTTGTATAGGTGACGAGCCCCGATCCACTGCTGAAAACGAACTTGCATATATACATTCGAGTATAATACAAATACATATTAGCCATAGCATGTCGGACGACGCAAACAATTGAGTGAACAACTTACATTTGCGCGTTATCGCCGGGGCGAACCTGCGGAATACCCGACAACCTGACAATAAGGCATTGTTCAGCACAAATAAACCGAGGTTGATTAAGTTCATACGCACCAATATGGGCAGTAAGGACCCGGATGAGCCGATGAAAAACACAAAACAGTTCGTGTATTGTTCGCGATGTACATAGTATATACGGAAAGGCCAAGAATTGGGTCGTGAGTGTTACATTTAAGACACAAACAGAAGATTTCAATGTAGTTCGATAAATGAAACACGGAAACTAAGCGTTTGAG
>WSTI01011601.1:0-18754 GCA_019616915.1 Ceratobasidium sp. 423
AAACTCAATCAATGGACCCTGTCTAGATAGCACTAGGTAGACAGGCTCCAGCTACCTAGCTCTACCTAGTAATGTGGGTCCTGGGTAGTGCTACCTAGTGCTACCTATATTGGCCCATCTACCTAGCAAAAGCCTTTTTGCTGATGCTATACCCTTTGAATATCCAGATTTAGTGTCTATATTGTACCTCACCATAGAATGGGCCTAGAATGACCCCCCACATAACATTAGGAAAGATTCGATGATATTTGACTAGCAACTACAAATGAGAGTCACAAACCGACATGAAATTATCTAAATCTGTGCGCTTTGCTACCTGTGTGTTCACCCTGGGCCCAGTCAAACTCTTCAGAGTTTCCACCCATCGATCTTGCCTAGGGGAACGTTCCTCCACATTCTCTAGCTTTGCCAAAATGCTCACCCGTCGCCGTTCAGCAGTTCGCCAATTGGCAATCGTATTTGGGCTTTGTTGCAGCCATGCTGCAATATCGTCCATCGAGAATTCAATTCCTTCCCATACCCCAGTGCCTCGTGCACGGATAGCAAAGCGCTGAGCAATTTGCTCATACAAACGAGCTCCCAGTATTGCATGATGGCCTGACAAGGATTGACTGAAACCCTGAGTATTATATAGATTCCACTGTTCACCATAGTCACGCATCAATAAATCGGAGAGGGTCTAATCGCATCCATTATCTCTGAGTGCAAAATTCTGCAGAGTTGAGAAATCACCTACCATGGCTGTGGCGTCCTCTGATGACATTGGCGGTAGTGCTGGTGTTGACTGGGGAGGGACGCTAATAAATTCTGTTAAATTCTAATCTCCCAAACACGTTAAGCAACGCAACATACTTAGATACTACTGAATTGGGAGCTGTTGGACTGGGGGCACAATCCCTAGGAGATCGTGCTGGAATCGTGGGTATTACAGCCACTGGAGCTGCAGGTTGGTCATGAAAAATCGACAGGTAGCCCCCCATTTCCCGAAACGGTGCTATATACTCCTGCCCTAGCAAGGTCTGGCTGGTAGGAACTAGTACCCGACCGTTCAGCTCTGCTCTCTGAAATTTTACAGAACGTACTCACTATAATCGATCACCCCCTCCATTTCTTGGTCACCACGAACCTCGAGTTGCTCAAAGGTAGCATCATCAAGAAAGAGCCCTAGAGGGTGCATGCGAGGACTTGGCTGGGGATACGAGGCCTCAAACGAAGAGTCTGTATCACATTCAGCCACACAATACGCATATGCAGTTATCCTATGACTTACCTGCTTCAGTCTCAGCAATGGATTCCTGCGAAGGATCCAAGTCTGTGCATAGGAGGAATTAACCAAATGAACCAAGGTCGTGGTCAGAGCTGGAGACTCACCCATCAATGGCTCAGACCAATCTGCCCCAGGAACCTCTCGTTCAGTCCCATCTGCATTACGTGGGATTTGACGAATTCGAGTACTGCGGCGCAGCATAATGTTGGGGAATCTCAAGATGTTAAAGAAGTAAGGTAATTATGGGAAGCCAATCGACTGGTGTGGCTGATCGAGCCACAAAACTGAAGTAGTGGGTCACGTGCAAAAACATTTAACGAGTAGTGGATTCAAATACAAACAAACTGACAGCACGCAGGAGCAATGCTAATAATGCCAAAAATTGTGGAAACACAGGGTTCAAAGGCCAAAATGAAGGAAGTACCTCACTTGTGGGTCAACCACGATTCAAACAGAAAAGATAGAAAATTGCCAAAATAGGAATGAAGAAGGGAAACCATCTTAGAGCATTGAAAACGTACTGGTCCCCTTGATATCAATAATCTGATAATGGAACCACCGATCAATGAGACGCGAAAAGGTGGCTGAAGTCAAAATTGCGGGGCGGGGTTCCTGGCATGCATTAATAAAGTCGTCATCATAATAGAGACGCACAGTCTGGGAGCATAGCTGCCACTCCAAAGGCTTAGGTACTATGACGGAGGTGTCATTAATGGGGTTTTTACCAGGGTCTGGTATCAGCTCGACCTACATACAGTAAGTACACATAAACCAAACTAGAAAATTTTCGACCTACTGTAATGTCCCAATTACCTTCGGTCGGAACCAGGGAGGAGCCAGTTGTAGCCAACAAGAATAACCTGGAGCGGAGGCCATAATCGCCTTGGTACTCGGTAAACTCTTGGGCTGGTATAAGATTTTGTAGTAAAGAGCAAACTGGATGGCCAGGTCCTCGAAGATAGTCCCGAAATGCTTCTGCAATGATTTCCTCCCCTGCGTTAAGGTCTCGCCGATTATAATCATCATCTACCGGAGTACAGAACTTCAGATGCTCCAGCAAGACCTCTGGGGAGTGAAGTTCACGACACCAGAGAGCTGGGAGGTGCCGGGGTGAATCTACTTTCAGTACCTGCACGCCTGTGTCAATATCGACCAAACAACCATACAAGTATTGCGGACCTGAAGCATCGTACAATCCTCACTAAGGGGTAAATCGAGCCCTTTCTTGAACGCCAGAATATCTGGGTGAGTATCAAAAGTGCTCTGTCGGGAATTTCCCAACAGATGATAGCTAAGGGCGGCACGACAAAGTCCTTGGTGATATTGGGGGGTACGGGAAGCCCCATTATGAGGGGGCCCTCCAAGCGTTCGGATCTAAAGGGTGCTTCCAGTTAGAGAGGATCGTCAGATAGTACACAGACTTACATCCTGGTCTTCAAGAGCAGGCTCTAAGAAGTAATACAGTGGGTCTTGAATTTCGAATGGTAAATCCAAGGGGTGCTGTAGTAGGGAAAGGTAACGTCCCCGGAAATTCGGACAATACAACCTCAGCAGTTCATCCTCTTGGATCGATTCGTGACCATTAATGATTGCCTGGATGAAGATTGCTGATAGGAGAGGAGGGCCTGTACGAGTCCATGCAAGGTACAGGGCGGTGAATACTCCTGCAGTTGCCATAAATAATTCACGAGAGACTCCATTGGAGGTTGGCTCCGCCACTGATACCCTAGTCAGCGACCTCATACTCAGGGATAGTATTGTGACCTACCAACTGGCATTACGGGTGTGTAACTATCAGTGTGACCGTTCTTTTGAAAGAATTGAGCATTGGAGAATATTTTCTTCATTGCCGCTTCAAGTACCACACGCATGACTCCAGGTCCAACTGCGGGTTCTAGCCTATGGAAACCAATGAGAACAGTCAAGTAAGCTATTAAATGACTTACTTCCAAGTATGATAGGTCGTCCTCATCATCCCAGCCACCGTATCAGGCTGTATTTCAACGACATCCCTCCAGTGGCTATCGACATCAATGGGTTCAATATTGAAGTCAAACTTGCGGGCGGTAAAGTCCTGAAGGAACGCTAGAAGTGCATCAACTGCTTGTTCCACCGAGCCACCATGTTGCGTAAACTTTAACCGGTCTATCTCAGCAGATGCCTCTGGCAAGGCCATATCCAGGCGATCAAAGAGAGCCTTAATAACCTCCGGATTTCTCACCAACTCTCGGGTAGGGCGGGGTGGAGGTACAGGCGAAACCTCTTGAGTAGGAGGTAAGGGGGTGGGAGGAAATGGGACTGGAAGGTTCGCTGGGGATACAACAGCTTCCTACAGCAGATGTGGCATAGTAAGACACATAGAACGGAGAATAGTTAAACATCAAACACATACCAAGGTGGAAACTTGCACAATTGGAGCCGGAGTGACTTCGATAGCTAATCCCAAGGCTCCAGTGGATGATGAACCTCCTATATGCAAGTGAGTAACACGTCCAACCTCGCTTGAAACCAAAACCTACTATTCTGAGTCGGAAGCTGACTTGAACTGCTCCCACCATTCCGTTGTGCAGTGGCATACATCTCGCGTGACTCTTGCATCGCAGCAAGCATTTGTGCTTGATAAATATCATCGTCCTGGGGGGTTTTCCTGAATTAAGCTACTATGGGAAAATGTAACTACAAAATACGCACTGGGATTGGAGAAGCAGCTGGGGTATGGCTGGGACCATTGCTTGCCGCTCCAGAAGCAACCCCTGCCGAAGCAACCTAGTCCCAAAAACGTCCCTACTTTGAAAAATCCAAGGTTTAATTCCACTTACTAGAGCATCTACCGAAGGTAGGTCATCGTCGTCATCAGCCACCAATCCCTGTGCATAATGTTAGTTACAGGCAAAAAGCACCACGCCAACTTACTATGCAATTAGAAAAGCATTCAACCGAGGTACTAGTGCTAGAAAGCAAGTTAAACTCTTGTTTATCCCACCCTTCGTAGAACCGAAGCCCTGCACATCGATGAGAAGCCAACGAGGACTGCACACCTAGTGAGAACGCAGGAATGGGACCTCGAAGGTTCCCCCGCACTGGAGCTAGAAGTTCAAGTAAGAAAACAGTAAAGAAAAAAAAGCCACTGGAAACTACATACCGGCGAAGAGTAAGATATGAGTGGCAGAGCTATCCAATGGGTTTGGAATGGTGGTTCCGAATGGGGCTTTCAACAGAGTGGTCGAAGTAAAAGCATTCCCCACTAAAGCAGTCTTGGGTTTGTCCAAACAAACCCCATGGCGTGAGCGGGTGCTTATCCGAGTGAGGAGACGGAATGGCTTTCGCTCAAAGTCGGTCCCAGTGCTTGCTTCTGGTGGAAGTATCCAACCATGGCGATCAAAGTGAGATTTAATAGCCTGTGTGAATTGTCGAAAGAAATCGGAGTATGGAAGGCCTAAGGGGATACTTATTGGGACCAGAAGCTTGAATGTTTGAAATCGTTGCAGGCAGCTTTCCAACCTTTCCTCTGGGAGTGTGAGTCGAGGGTCTGGAAACCGCTCCTCTTCGGGAATTCCTTGGTGATCTTCTGGAAATATCTACAATTATAACTTAGCTTCACTATTTCTTATGAGAATAAAAATAAACATACTGCTAGGGGAAAGAATGCCAAGAGTGCCTCAAATTTACCACTTGTTGTCTCAACTCGTGGAGGGATTGGGATCTGAAAGTTTGGGTTCCGGGGGTTACGAACCCCAAAGTGCGTGCTGCTTGACCCTCCAGCTCGTCCACGATAATTTTGCATTGATTCTCGCCGAGAGCTGGATGTACGTTGGGAACTAGAAGCTTGAGTAGTACCCGAACGGGGAAGATTCCCATTCCTGGAAGTATCTTGAGTAAAGCGCGAGTGATAGCCCCCCATTAGGGCATCTGTTGCCACTGGTGTGGAGCTTGAATGAGAAATACGATGAGGTTGACTGGCGATCCCACCCTGGGAAGTGGCAACTGGAAGGAGCGAAGGATTGGGACTAGGAAATGAAGCTTGGCTAGGAATCTGGGTACCAGTACTAACAAAATTCGGTCAGCGGCTAGTATCTACCCTTAGATCTTGTACTAACCCCGACTGGGAAGGTTCATGCGTGCACAATCTCTTGCCACAGGCAACACATGGAGTGTTATGGCTCCAGCGATCTTCCAACTACGCCATATAGTATGCTGTGAGCAGTCTGTTGTTGCAATAACAAGAGCTACATACCGAGTCAAATCCAGCGCACCCACTAACTTTATGTCCTCCCCGCTCCCAACTCTTATTATGATGCGATTCCTGAAGAGGTACGTGCTGATGTTCAGACCACGTGTGCAGACACGCCTCACAGGGTGTGTGTGGTGCCACCTGCCACCAGCCGCAACCTTAGTCATGTGGCGGTCGGCAAGGAGAAAACTTACCACTTCATTGGAATGTATAAACCACGCACATGCATCCTCTACTGGACAGCTCTGACACTGCCCTCTATCGGGCAGTCTTGGTTGTAGCTGACCTGACATGCGATTGGAACAGACGAGTTAAGGTTAATGGTGGAAAGGATCAAAATGAATAAGAAAGAAAAATTCCAAACCGTCAACCACATTGCATCCTGTTTTGGAAGTGCATTTCCTAAAACAGAGAGAGCACAAGTCGGCTCACCCAGTGAGGTTGAAGAGCACGGAGAAAGGGGATCTTCTCAGTCTGAACCTATAGCAATTAGTACCACATCCCAACCTCACAAAGCTAGTGGGAGTCCCTTGGAGTATCCCTCCAGGTGAAATCTGACTGGAAGAGGTGTGACCAAACAAACCAAAGTGCACGCATACATCCATTTTTCAGTCCCGTATTCACCAAGTTGACAAAAATACATGGGTACTGTATCTTTACTGTGGGTTATCCAGTTCTGGACACCGCAACAACCAAGAGTACCTATAGTAAAGAGAAGCGCAACCACCCGAAAAAGTCCAAAAGCAATGGATTCTAATTTAGTAGGCTTGCAAGGTAGGGAGACATTGGAAAATTCCCCGAGTGCACTTTAACCCTGCTGGAATAGGGAGAAACCTTAGTTAATAGTGGTATAAGGTGCACCGGAGGAACAGGGGGAATATGAAATTACCCTGTGGGTGAGCGCTTAATTCGACCTGCAGTGACGTAGGGCTGGAAGGTATTTGCGCCTAACATGGGCCCCCTACGTCACTGTGGGTCGAAATAAGCGCTGAGATGTGTCAAAAAGATGCAAATGGTGCCATTTGAGTCCTGGAGCAGCAATGTTGGTTAGCAACTTGGCGCTGTGTCCGCCTTTCTGAAAGCACCTATAATTTATAACTGTGGCCAAAAATACTACCTTTCTTGTCAATTTTGGCCGATTTACCAGCGCAAAACCGTAGTGCTAGCAGTTATTGGGATACATAACCAAACGTGGCGCCTTGAGTATCTAGTGTGCAACTAACCAAATAAAAACATGAAAAATAGGGAGTGGTGGATAGAGCTAGAGATGTTCTGATGCAAGAAGTACAAAACACCTCCAGTCACCCTTCTGATATCAAACACCGCCATCTTGTGTGCCCGCCTGAAACAAATGGATTACCAATATCTAAGCGCTGGCAGGGACGACCAAGACCCTTATTGTGTACAACCAGCATATAAATTCAGGCTAAGGTAATGTACAAAGAAGAAAGAAGAGATGTATACATACGCTTAGCCTTGTCGTGCAAATACCTCAACCACAGCCTACAACACAATCTCCGTCCGATCTGCACCTGGGTTTCCCATTGAATTTTGAATCACGTTGCATTGCCCAGCTATAGGCATGACGAAACCAAACACCCCATGTTGTGGAATGACGCAACTGATAAACATGTGGACATTGGGGTGGAGCAGGGTACACCATGTGTCGAGGTCTCGTCGTAAGCGCTACAAATAAAAGGTTGATAAATGATTAAAGTGGGGTTGAATGTGGCGTACTTTTCGAATCCGACGAGGCGACTCGACGGTCCTCAAATATCATATCTCAACAGGTTGATGCTCAACCACATCGCCGTACTTTCCGCCACATCAGCCTCCTCCCAAAAATAAAATAAACATCAAAACTCACTGCGTAAAAAGTAACCACATCCTGCCCAACCGAGCTCTTCACAACCCTCGAAATCTCATTCATAGTATCCCCCTCAGCAGGATAATGGCCCGTCATCCCCCACAACGTTACCAACGCCTCCTCAAACTTGTGTGAATCCAGATGACCAGTGGCAATATCCTAACCCACTCATCAGCTCCCACCCGGGGAAAAAAAGAATAAACTCACCTGTCATAAAACCTGCATAAACGAATTCACAGCATCCAGCCCCTTCCTCGCAAGTTCCTCCAACCCATGAGGGTCACTCAACACCTTAGTGGGATCCATCTTCCTAACCAACAGCATCGACGCCAGATTGGGCATTGCGCCCTGACTTGAGGTTCCGGAATAAGGCGACTGCGACCTGGTCATGTCGTTTGATCGGTTCAGGTTGACGCAGGGCCCGGGGCTGGGGTTGGCCTCGGGGTGGTAGTGCGAGGAAGCAGTGATCGGAACAGGAGAGGCACCCTTAGCGGGCGGGGAGAATGTTGCGTTGGGAGTTGAAATAGACGCAGTGTTCGGGTGCAGGTGTATGTTCGTCCTCGTTCCGTAAAACCAGAACCGTAGTTGTTGGGGTTGGAATAGACTGTTGAAGGGACAGGAGGCGGAGGGTTAGGAAAGGGATTGTCAATTTCGTGCATGGGTGGGATGGGGTCGGCGGGGGATGGTGACACGCCACTGTAGATCTACTCAAATATTAGAAAATAATAATATCATGGGAGGAAAGGCTAACCTCGAACCCTTGTCCCTTGGCAAACTCGACAAGATTAACACTAAGCTGATCAATAGTGGCAACGATCCGATTAGCCCCATCCTCGGGCCTGAGACGCGATAATCAAACAAGAATGTTGCGAATTATCCTGATATAGAAACCATCAGACGTGTCCAGATCAAACGCCCAGATCACAACTCACGCTTCTCCAAGCGAATGAACGCTCCTGGGTGGAGGGGGCCAGACCATCTCATCGTGTGAAATCAAGAATTTGAGCAACTCTTTGACCTGCAACTGAAGCAGCTTGCACATCTCCTGAGCAACCCGTATTAGTCCCAGATCAAGCAAATAGAATACCCGAGGAAGAAGAGCGGGGAGATTAGGAATTGACTCACGGTGTATTCGCCAAGCGTCGCAAGCCCCGTCCACGTCCTCTACCAAACACAACAACGAATCCTCGTTCAACATGGCTTCATCCTCCGCGTCCGCTCCGTTTGTGACCAACATGACCACATTACCCGCCGATTTCGCCGCAGCTAGAAATGAGTTTGGATCTCGACGGGGCAATACTGTCGCCGTTCCGGGCGCAGGGGGAAACAGCCCGGCCCCATTGACAGCACCCGCAGTAACTGTGAGATGCTCGTGCAGTAAAAATCGAGCCGAGATGGCCTGGGGATAGGCTTTCGTTATGGCCTGGATAGATCAAAAAATATGGGAGGTTGATCACGTGTTGAACCATCCAGAACCAAGGCCGAACAAAATCTCCGGGCTTCGGATAACCATAGCTATTCCTCAGCTCGTCATACGAGCGCCCTCGTTCGGGTCGTTCCCTCGAATCATCCCTCGAACTGTATCCTGACCAGTTCCCGCCATGTTCCTGATACTCCAGCACCAACGCCTGACCAAAGTACTCTTTCCGCAAGTCAAACTGTTCGGAATAAAGAAGAAAAGTTTCTTTGAGGTAGCTGTGTACGCTGGTGAGGGCAGTGGTCGGAAGGTCGGCTGTGCCTACACGGGGATATCATGCAATCAGTTTCACATCGAAAGCAATTGACAATAGAATCGAAATCTTGCCTGAAAAGCCTGGGAGACTGGTAAATACGGATCCGGGGGTCGAAACACTGGCGGCAGTCAACACGGGGGTGGTGGGTACTGTCGAGGTCGATATCGTCATTCCGGGCGCAGGCGGGAATAGCCCAGCACCATTGGTGGCACTGGCAGTGACGGTGAGATGCTCGTGAAGCAAAAATCGGGCCGAGATGGCTTGGGGATATGCTTTGGTTATGGCCTGGATAAATCAAAAAATATGAGATCGATCACGTGTTAAATGAGCCCAGAAACGAGTGGGGGTGAGAAATTTGGTTGTGATGGATACACGATATGAGCTGGACACATACCAATACATCGTCGACTCGCTCTGAATCGAGCTCGGAGTCTGTAGACAGCCGAGTTGGCGGCGTAGATGTCCTTCCACACGTGCTCGTACGGAGGCGGCGGGATCTACCATCATCAGCACCAGAGTAAAAATAAAATAAATTCACATACAACAATAGGCCTCATGTCCACCTCATATCCATTATCGTGGTTCTCGAGTGCGTATCCGTTGAATCTGGTTGGATGTTGGATCAGGGTCATAGGGGTAAGGGGCAAGCGGGGATTACATATGGGTCTGGATCATCGTATGCAAGCGGTGTCGTTGGCTACACGCAAATTATAATTAGCAATTGCATTCCTATGGCGGCTTAAACTTGCCATTGATGAGCGATGAGGAGCCCAGCCTGAGCGGGAAGTAGAGTGTATTGCGGTGGGTGTGTCAAACAAGCCTGACCTGCACGTGCCGCTTCACATTAGCCTTGAAATCAATATGATTACATATTTAGTCGCCTGCAAAGCAGCCTGATGGCATGAGTCCCGTCGAGAAAATCGAGCACAACGTATGGATGACCATGGAAGATCACACCTCAGCTTACAATCAAGTCTGATCTAGAATCTTCAAGCTTTCTAAAAGAAGAAGGGGGATATCTGCTCAATTGTGTCTCATCTACACCTTGATCTATGATGTAACTAACTCTCATAGCTAATTCTCATAACTTACATGCCATCTAATCGATGATTTCCCGAGGTCTCTCAATTTACTTGACGGTGCCTCGTACCTGTATTAGCCCGAATGCCATGTCTTCACCTCTGAAATATTTGCCGGTTCTATGTGTCAGTGAGCACTCACGAGATTCGGCAGCCGGCGAGCGGGTCACGTGCATGTTCGTCACGATTCCGTTCCTTTCACTCTTTTGCCGGCTCAGCATGATTTTGGTGTACTAGTTGGATAGTTTTCTGGGTTGTGGGTTAATAAATTTGTCCATGCCTTGAAATCGACTCATTTACCATCACATGAGTAGCTCCCAGCGCGCCACCTTCAGTCTCCCTCCCCAGTGGCGAACCTCAATGAAGCTCGTATAAGTCTTATCTAATCGCGTATGCGGAACGCACCTGCTCTTTCAGGTATTTGGATGACTAACTCGCAGTTCCTGTGCTCCCAATATTGACGTTATGAGTTCTTGCCCAAAATCCGCAAAGGTCCGAGGCATACCAAGCGCACAGCGCTTAATTCGACCCGCAGTGACGTAGGGGCTGAGGGGATTTGGGCCTAACGCCCACCCTCTACGTCACTGCGGGTCGACTTAAGCGCCAAAGGCCCGCTTGGGTTGGTCGGGGTTGGCCTTCAGTGGTGCTAGACCGTTGCCTCGGTTCTTATTCGGCTTCCTCACACTGTCGGATTGCGATCGTTCACAGTTATCTGGAATTATTTGCCCGATTTAGGTGGGTATCTCAGTGCCTCATTCGTTAATAAAGTAACTCATCGAGCAACTGGCCTTTCCAGTCCACAAGTAACCTAGGGAGGGGGATGGTGAATGGCGTATCTATTTCTCCCGCCCTGATAGTGTACATACCATATTTGGTAATCAAGATCTTCACGAAAGGCTGAAACACAAGGCGGCTCTGAAGAAAGAACCTGCGTGCACGTAAGAGCTGTCGAGCTTGTCTCGCTTTCTCTTGATTTTCTACGCCCTCAGTAGGTTTTTGAGGGGTTATTTGTCGGGTGGTATCTGTGAGTAAAGTCTTCCTCCCCATTCTTGATTATTTGGTCTCATAACCGCGATATCTTCCCCCAGGATACCTTGGGTATTTTTCTTCTTGATTTTCCTGCTTCGGAGACCCGGATTGACATGACGAGTGCCAACGTGGTTCGAAAATCCGGTGTTGGTCATACCTTTTGGCCAACTATATATCGGATTGAACGCGGTCATCATCCCTTACACCCAAAACATAATTGCTTAGTGGTCATTCTACCCACTCACTCTACGTCAAACTCCGACGCTCGCCAAGAGCTAGTTGACAATATTCATATTTATTCAAAACAAGGTGTAACGACGGGCGACCAAGTTTCGTCACTGGCTGCCGCGGGATGGGTCACCCCCATACCCGGAGAGTTAGTATTAGCTCGCAATGAGGGAGACTCCTCGGGCGGCCAGCAGGATACGGTGATCGGGATGGCACTAACACCTGGACTATTGGGTGAAATTGTGGCCAATGGCAATCAGAAGCTCAAAGTAAGAGGGTTCGTTAACTGTTCCGGCTGGAATGAATCCTAACCTCACTCCTAGACGATTCAAGATCTTCTGCTAGGCCCACGTAACACCCGAAATGGAACTGCCGCAATCGAAAAAAGCTCGAATTCAAGTAATGCTGGGCACCAGGGTCCCCGCTGTTATACTATTGGAACCTCAATTGAAACTGGGACTCAACGTATGGGTCCCGCAGCCAATATTTGCCCTGGGATTAGCCCAAGCGCGGACTGTTACTGGAAGACGCTGGGCGAGGTAGTTCCAGTAGGTTGCTTTCAGTTTTATTTTGGCCGTCTAGCTTAGTGCATCTAAAGATGTTGGCCGATCTACATTCCGAAGCGATTGCCTCGGCCCTTGCACCTGAGGATACTGAATTTTTAGCACGTCGAGGCGAATATTACAACGCTCCTGCAATAGGAAGCACTCGTCGCCATTTGGTGGCAGGCATGCAAGTTAATGTTACTGGGGTTAGTGGCCGTTCCAGCAAATCTCACGAAGCGCTGGGGTCTGCGGCTGTCTTTCACACTGACGATGGTGACGACTTTTGCTGCCTTTCGGCACTGACCAATCTGTCGGACGTGGGGCCTGGTTTTCATCTCGGTTTCTTTTTCCTGTTGGAGTACGGTATTGCTTTCGAATGGGAGCCATTTTCAACTATCCTAGCCTCTGGGCGTGCACTACATGTGTCTTCGCCCCCTCGGCTCAGTTCGCAGCATAAAGATCGTCAACCAGAGCCATGGGAACTCCGACTTTTGGCTATCTCCTACCCCTCCTTTCGAGTGCTTACTCGTGGTGGGCCCGCTGTACTCTCGGCAGCTCCCGATGGGCCGTTGATAGTCCCTCCCCGTCTTTCTGATCCCAATACCCGCAATTACCCTATAACTCGCACCTGGGCTTCGGCTGGTGGGGCTTTAATGAGCCCTGAGAACCTCCATATCTTTCTGGCACGGGAAGTGATGCGTTTGGGACAGCATATATTCAGTCAAGTTCCTGGACTCTCAGGAATAGCTCGAATCAACCCTGAGAAATTTCTGGGGGCCTTTGAAGTTCGATCTCATGCAGAAACCATGGATGGAGCTGTGCATATGGGCGAAGAATGGGTAACAGCCATCCCCCAAGAAGCCCAATTATGGGAACATGGCCCATGGACCCATTGTGACAGCTTACTTCCCAACCCCCCGCCCTGCTCTTCTGGTTTAATTTCCCGTCACCAGAATGCATTTCCTATGCTTGCTGCAAAAAAAGAGGGCATTATTCCAAGCAAGTCAGCTCGAGCTCAAGGTTCAAAATCTGAAGGTGGGCAAGCCAAGCGTGCCCCGATGTCCAGGAAGCAGAAGGCTATTGGTGCGTACCTGATTTGCTTGCTATGGCTTTGGCCAATCTGAATAAGCTACAGTGGAAGTTTTATTGGCACAAAACATATCATCCAAGAAGCATCGATTGAATACTTCAGATAGCGGGGTTACTCCCCCTCGTAGAAAGCGCAAAAATAGTAATATTCAACCTCTGGGTAGGTGTTATCCAAAGAGCCCAGCTCGTACAAAGAATCTGACTGAATTCATGCACCCAGCAATTATGACCAAAAAACCGGAAAACTACAAGGAAGACTCATCATCACATAGCAGCAGTGATGACCTGGATTATTTGCCCTTTGATGGGGTTATTGGGGATGAGGATGAGGATACCACCGTGTCGTCTGGTCCTGTGGGCAGGTACTTTTTGTTGTGCTGGGTATCTAAGGCTGAGCCTTTTTGGATAGATACTCATATATTTCCCTTTTTACGGGGGTTGAAAATCAGTTCTCTGGTAGCTTCAATTACGGAGACTCGGGCACATTACGAAACACTTCAAAAAGGTACCGGCTCAAAACCTGTGTCAGTTCCGTCCTCGAAAATCTGCCACCAGAATATCCTGGAATTTTCGCATCTACTCTTAAAAGGAGCGGCTCAGCGATCTGCCTTCACCGAATCGGCCACTCTGGATAACTCGGTCACCTCTGGCATTATCCGATTCTGGTCTGAAGTGAAAACACTTCAATCCTCGACATCTCACCACTGGTTTTTCGATATTCGGTTGAATGCAGGGATGATGTTGTCGACTTGGCGAGTATGGTTTTGGGTCGAGGGACTATTTCGACAAGCTGGTGCTCAGGCAATGGTTGAACACGATCGTACCTCCTGGATCGGGAAATTAGTTCATGATGTATACCATCATGTTCTCCAACGACGAAGCACGACATTCCGCCGTGAGACGTATCTTTCACTTCCACCAATGGACGTTCAATTAATTCAACCGGCATTTATCTCGGGTACCAAGGCTCTAACGGAGACTATTGATGTGGCGGTCAAGCTTATGCACATGTGGATGGCATTTCCCATTCATTCCGGGTCGGAATCTTCCTTCTCCCCCTCATTCCATGCAACTATTGAGCAATCTCGATTCGTTCACTTGCTGCTAGCCTCTACACTCAGCGCCGATATTTTATCTCTCCCCGCGATTCAACGAGCATGGTGTGCTCTCCCGACCGAAGTATTTGGGCAACGCAAGATTAGCACCCTTTCAGATGGCATCTGGATCCAGCTCCAGGGGGCAATGGAAGGCGCAATTGGGGAGGCCAACTCGGCTGTCAATGCTCTTCTCTGCGCTCATGGTGATGTATGTGCCAAGTACCCAAGATCAAAGCATTTTACGATCCCAGCTCTCTCCTCGGAGGACTTAGACATTCTGGGGGCTCATACATCGCCACTTGATGTAGGACTTGACCTTTCCAGCTATTGGACCCAATACCATGCTAGGGTGTTACCTGAACTGGAAGAGGGCTTGGAACAAACCCTGTCCCCAGTCGTGGCCACTATTTCCTCCACTTTGGCTACCGGAGAGAAAGCGCGCTATCTTATTGGAGCGCAAGCCCTGAAAAACTTTCTCCTTTCGTTTTTACCTTTGCACTCCACCACTCTACCTCAGGATTCCTGGTCAGAAACTCAAATGGCTTGGTTCACTAGGCTGACCGACAGCCCATCAGGGCTATCTACTGGGCTTGATCTACATTCTCCTCTTCGTGAATTATGTCCAAGTCGCCAGCTCGTTGCCTCAGAGAGCGGACCTTTTGCCCCAAACTACATTCGAACAGTTGCTGGATTCTTCAGTGTCCTATTATTTCGTGGAATCACCTTTACCTGTGCTCCTTTCTTATTATTACCCCATCGTAATCGTTTCTCTTCCTTGGAAGAGTGGAATACCGCAATAGCTACTGCCAAAAGCAACGGTCTTACAGAGGAGGATATATGCAACAAACAAGCCTATGGTACCACGCAACGGGGTCGAACCACTGCCTGTGCCAAGGCTTATTGGTCAGCCGCCAACAAACTCTGGCCTGATTGGCTAGGAAAATATCAAATAGAGCGATCAGGGTCTATCCGATGGGACGAAGGATTGTCCTTGATCAATCGGAGAATAGCCAACCGTGCCAAGCTGCTTCCAGAAATTGGACCGGTCACCGCTTATCATATTGCAGTAGACCTAGTCTATGCTGGAGTCTTTGCGGCACCAAGCCTGCAAGAATACATGGCCAGTCCATCCTGGCCAGATTCTGGGACTCACAGGGCTTTATCTAGATTAGGTCTTATCAACCCCAGGAGCTCACCAAAAGAGATTGGTGAGCAATTCCAAGGGTTGTATTACACCCTTACTTCCTTACTAGGAGCAAGCGAGCAACAGGCTCTCGGATGGGACATTTTTACCTTTGACCATGCACTGGGGAAGGGAGTGTATTGGGACATTTATTGATATTGAGTGGATATATGCGTTGGTTTCAGGCTGTTGCTGGGTATATATGCTCACCTTGAATAGTACCAGAAGTCTTCCCTACATTTGAGTGTAGTTTGCAATTTATGCTCATGCTATAAACTCCATCATCGATATCTCGAGATGTATTCTCATCATTTAAGGCCCAGCCGGAGGCCGCCTTGAATCACACAGGGTATATGCTAGCGGGTAATTGCCAATTAGCCTCAGCGCTTGAAGTGCATACATTTCATTTTTCCCACCTGCCACACTCCTCCCACCGTTTTGCATTCCGTATTTCACCCAGTCTGACATGCAACCAAGCCTCAGCCATCGCAACTGCCTCACATGCATACAACTGAGGTAAGGTTGCGTCTCTTGTTCATGTTGATATATGTTCTCATTGCAGTGTAGTTTCTTTGTTTTTCTTCAATTTAGGTACTGTAGAGCCGTCGCAGCCATCTCACACACATACAACTGAGTTTCTTGGTTTTTCTTCTATTTACATTCTGACCATTAAATTGCTTTCCCACCCTCTTTGTGTTCGCTTGCTCCGTCTTGTTCTCGCACTCGCTCACTCTGCTCGCGCCAAGTGAATCTTTGTCACCATCCATTTCGGGTAAGGAATTTGAAGCTTCTCCAGGGGTGAGGTTCTTACTAAATAGGGATTATATCACCTACCACCACCGCCAACCCACTAGTATGAGTGCGCCACCAATGACATTTTCTGCCCTCAGTGGGATGCGTTTTGCCTACCAAACACTGGAACATGAAGTAAACCGAGCACTGAACACCCAGCTAGGAGATGCGCAACAACTTGGGGTAACTCGTACACGTGCTATTCTATTGCTAGACTATATAAACTCCGTAAGCGTCTTTCCTTGCATTCCCTATCGCCCTCCTTAACCATGAGAAATTAGCATTCACATCTCATCCCGACTAATGCCGAGCTCCTGGATGCACGAGAATCCATCAGCGCCATGATCCATGACCTTGATCAGGGTTGTGTGGCTTCCCTCGATCCACTCCCAGGTGGCGAGAGTATTGTTGTCACCTACCGTTCCTCTCGGGCTGGGACTGGGCGCCCCAGGATTGAGTTTGATCCACAGTTGCTCAGCTATGCCCTTGAACTAAGAGGATCACATGAACTGGCTTTTGTTCTTGGTTGTTCTTCTCGGACCATTCGACGGCGAGCCTTGGAACTTGGTTTGGTAGAACCAGATCATCCGGTATGCACCTGGGAGGAGACTTCCCCCGGTGATATGGTACCAGTGTTTCACCAGCCCACTCGAAACTTTTCCGAGATTGCCGACCAAGAGCTACTTCGAGTCATATCCGAAGCCCTCAGCATATTCCCATACTTTGGCAATAAGCTCATGGCTGGTTATCTCAAGTCTAGGGGCTTGTCAATACCCCGTGATCGAGTCCGATGGGCTTTACAAGAGGTGAAAGGTGCACCTGGCGTATTTGGAGCCCGTGCAATACACCGTGTAAAGTACCAGGTTCCCGGCCCAAACTCTCTCTGGCATCATGACGGACAACATGGTATGTATCTTTCTGAGTTTCAATGTGTCTACTTACCGGAAGAGCACATAGGCCTGGTTCGTTTCAAGATTATAATCCACATGTTCGTTGACGGTTACTCTCGGCTGGTTACCGGGATTGGCGCACACAATAATAACCTTGCCACTACTGTCCTTGATTTATTTCATCAAGCCAGGGCTGATTATGGTACCCCCAGTCGGGTTCGTGGGGATCATGGAGTTGAGAACGTGGGTGTAGCTTCTTGGATGGAAGAAAATAGGGGCCACGACCGAGGATCTTATATCTGGGGGCGGTGAGTTACATATTCTCTAGTTATAATGAAAATTCTGATATCATTAAAGGAGCGTTCATAATACCCGAATTGAGCGCCTCTGGTATGACGTGACAGAGGGCTTTGGGTGGAAATGGAAATGTTTCTTCTATGATTTGGAGGTCCACCACCGACTCGTCCCCACCCTCAAACCACACTTGTGGCTGCTGCATCACTTGTTTCTTGGAATGATTAACAAGGATGCAAGGGAATGGAAGAACGCTTGGAATTCACATACACTGGCTCTACGTGGAGAACGCAATCGCTCTCCTGAAGATCTCTGGTTCTTTGGAATGATTCAACAAGGTCCACGAGGTTTAGATAATCGGGGGGATTTTGGATCAGAAGAAACTTCAGATACATGGGATGAGTACGGAATCGATTGGGAGGAAATGGAGGATGAACACCTCATGATTCATTGGATGGAGCATAATGCGGAGGCAGAGGTACTCCACGATGAAGACGAAGGGGTCTATGTAGACCCACCAAGCATACCAGCCCATCCAGGTGTAGCAGATTGGATTGACCAAACCTTACTCGCCCGGTGAGAAGCTGTACAACTCGTATATTCCAACCATAGCTAACTGGGAACACCATAGTGGACTTAGTTTTGAAACTAATGATATGTTAGCACGTCGGCAATTATGGGTGGTTGGACTAGAGGTCCTGGAGGAAATATGGCAACAAGAAAACTGGGGAAACATGGAATCGGTGGAGTAGGAAGCGGTAGTCCATATGCTTGAATCAGTAATCCAAGACCCCAGAGACTCTGAAAATATATAGTTAAATTACCAGTAAATTCTTCCCGGGAATTCGCGGGAACTCACTCGTAGTCCCTCCAAAACCATGACTGGTGGGGTCTTGGGCATTCCTGGACATTCCCGGGTGGCTGAGCACATCCAACCACCTGAATTGGAGGTGTTGGCTTCGGGAATCTTATATATGAAGCTGATGTCGTAACCAATATTGATAGGGGAACTCCCGGGAATCGGCTACCAGCATGAGCTTGCAGTTGGTGAGGCAGGAATGCCCTGTTATAATATACCAGTACTTTGCAATATATTACAATCCCTTCCTTTTCATGACAATCCGTGACAATCCGTGACAATCCCTAGCATCCCTACCATTCCCGAGAATTTGCGGGAATATTCATGAGAGGCGCTGGTCTTGGAGTTTTGTCCGGTGCCGCCTCTCATAGGTAACGATAATCTGGTATGTCACCACGCCCTTCGACTGGGGTCGAGTAAGATCAGTATGTGCCAGTCTGAGATAAGGTACACCTACGTGACTGCTATATGCGCCTACATCCATCACAATTTCTGGTGTGATGTCCAGTTACTTATATACCCATACATAGGGTTGACTGATGGAGGAAGACTTTTTTGGCATACATATCTG
>WSTI01011602.1:0-18584 GCA_019616915.1 Ceratobasidium sp. 423
CTCTAGGGGGGATTGGGGATTTCGGTGGGTGAAAAGGTTGAAGTAATCCTGGAAGGTCCCAGGGTTTCTACAGCCTTTAGCGCGCTGGGAACTCTGTTAGAATGCCAACCATTTTCCCAGTTCGTAATTCCTGTACATTACTCTGTAATAAGCCTCACCCCTTGTCCATCAATATACCCCAGTGAAATTCTATTAGAAGGCTTACATTACTTCAGCCTTTTCCCCCGTATGAATCCTATTAACACGACGGGGCTTGTTGGTCAGGGAAATTCCCGGCGCTTGCTTTGGGTCAAATTCGGAGTTAACGCCGGCTATATGCAAGCCTTGTCCTGGCGTTTTACCAACATTCCTATCGGTTCAGAGCCTCGTCATTTTTATATCGTTCCCGACTGATAAAATCATGAAATCCCGATAGAGGCTTTACCAACATCTTCCTCACATTTTACCCAGCAAATATCCCAAGCCATCCTTACGCGTTTTCCCCTTCCAAGAGTCGACCAGAACAAGCTGCGGGTACATTTCGTTTTGTTTCCACTTTCCCCAATCAAAAGTCTCATCGAATGTGCGACGCCATTTCGTCATTTTCCTGCTCACCAATCCTTAGGCTTTATTCATCAGTTTCCCCGACGAAGGCGACAGTTGAGTGCCAGTCATACAACCTACGTTTTCCTCAGCTTACCCTCGAATGAAACGCCGGGCACTTATATCTCACTTTCCCTGTTTGTAATCGTAGTTTGTCGTCTTGTAAATGCCATCCCATAAATATACTCGCTCCGGAGCCTTGTTGTTTACTCACGAAGTTCACGAGCTATAGAATCGCAGAACACAAATCGTTACATTAAGGGGGGTTATACAACAGTAGGAGATCGTAAAGAAGTCCCTATTCCTTGCCGAGGTGTCCATGAGTGGACTTATATGAGGACTCCCTTAGCCATCAAGGCGATTTTCGTGGGAGTTCTGCGGGTTTGAAAACAAACCCCCTATAGCGCGGATGTGGTTGGCCGGCCGAGAACTCTACCCATCGCAGCAACCCGTCTGGCCCAGAGACGCACACCCAGCTCTTGAACGGTTCCTCTTCCGGGAGGTAATCCGCGATTGGGCAGAAATGGACGTCCCCTTCCAACCGTTCCGTAATAAGAGCCGATTTGGGCGTATTTTCAGAATACGACCACCGGTCAACACCCTCAACAAATCCCTCCGGCTTGGCATTAAACTTCAGGGCTCCTCCCGGCCCCCCTCTGCGCATACACCAGTTTAATGATATATTCAGCTATACAATGATCGCACTTACGTCCATTTCGTCCCGTAATGCGCCTGCTTCTTGTTACTGTAAACAAACATTGTTATTTAGTGTTTCTTACTGAGATAGATAGATCTTACCGTAGCGATTTAGTAGCCTTGGAATTGCTGGCCACCGGTGCAGCTGCACCTTGAAACCCGGTATCCTTGAGCTCAATCCCGTACGCCCGTGCTATTTCTGCATCCAAGTCACTTGAGTCCGACTCTGAATCACTAACCGTGATAACCCCGACTTCGGTGCGCCTTCGATGCGAGCTGGGTGTCTCATTACAAGGTGGTGTCTTGCGCTTCTTTCCATCATTGCCTGTCGTAGCCGAGCCCGAACTCAACTTATCGGCAGCTTCACTGTGGAAATAGAGAAATTCAAGACTCAGTAATATCGTGCGGGGGGCTTACCTATTTTCCTTGAATAATGGCCTGGTGGGAGGCACATTTGCTGTGGGTGCTACCAGCAGAACGGACGGTGATGGCGTATGAGCAAATCCTGTAGCAAGCGAAAGGGCAGGTGGGGGAGACATCGCTTGAGCTGGTGGACAGTTTTGGCCAGGGGAGGGCACCGGGGCAGGCGAGGTTGCATATGCAGTAGCCGGCGTGTAGACTGGACAAGTACCCAGCAGAGGTGCCACTGGAGCTGGCGCACAGCTAGGCCCGAGTGCGGGCACTAGGTTATGTGGGGCGGTGTGTGCTAGAGCTGGTGTGCGGATGCGCTCAACGTTCGACACAAGAGGATGTGGGGAGGAAAGCGCATAAGGAAGGGCATGAGCAGGCCTGGGAGCGGGTGGGGGAGCGAGCGAAGGCATGCGCGCAGGAGTATATGCACATGCTAGAATCGAATCTGCAGGGGCACTAGGTGGGGATCCGGTTGGGGTCGTAAGACTTGATGGTGTATCCAAGTTCGGGACTGTCGAAGATACAGGAAGACAGTTGTTGGGAGTGGTTGTCGATTCAGAGCCCGGCGCTAGTGCTAGGGAGGATGTTAATAGCCTACGCAAGTCAATTTCGATGTCGCACACATGAGGTCATTATACATACCCATTGGGTGGACCAAATATACCAAAGTTAGGTTTAGTTGCCGAGGTCACGGAAGCTTCATGGTTGGCATGGTTCAAAAGCGCGGCTGGGGCGACAAGTCGAGGAGTCGGGGCTGCAATTGCTACCGGTGTTGTTGATGGGGTAAACCATACCGAACTCGTATTGCCGACACTGGTCGCAGGGGAGTAGGGGTGGCCTGGAGGTGCAAATGTGGGGGCTGGCGTAGTACCTGGGGCAGCCTGAGCCGAATGTGTATCAGGTGGTGTGGCCAATGTATGTGCTTGATTCGGCGCCAGGCTGGGCGCGTTGGGTGTGTTTGAAGTGGCCAATGGGAGGCTTGTCTGCTGATTTTGGCTGGGCTTCAGAGAGTCGCCCACATGTACCGGCGCGAGCCCCCCAGGGAGTGAACTGACATGGGGTATGCTCTGTGGGGTCGTGGACGAGGGTATTAGGAGCGGGCGTTCAACTAAAGCAGCGGGCGGACCCGGTATAACCGCAGAGAAATCCGACAGTGAAGGCGTGGGAGATTGGACCGTCGACCAGTCAAACAATGGGTCAGCCACTGGTAGGGGTAGTCTGGTCAGGTTATAAATTGAGTTAGAGCTCGAAAAACAGTGCACTAGTGGTTAACATACCCGGAATTTGCTGCTGGGGCGATTGGCCCAACTTGGAAACGTGGATGAGTAAGGACTGAATGTTGTTGGTATGTTATGGATGAAGTGCTAGTGTTCTACATGTTAGTTTACTATATTAGCGATTAATAAGAGTGTCGTACCGTAAACGAGAACAAGGGCGGACCGCGTGATCTCCTGTTTCGGCTGAAATGGCCCAGCGACGATGTTCTAAACTTGGGGTTCTATCCTCGGGCGTTGAGGTCCTATCAATCGACGCAGACCAATCGTAGGTTGGGCCAATACCAAAAGCATCAGGCAAAGTCGGGGGAACACTAAAAATGTTGCTAAAGCGTCGCATGTCAAAGAAAGTTGAGTGGCGTGGCTAGTCGTTTCGAGGAACAATGAAACCAATACGGTACGTGCCAGCCGTGCCGTCGTGAGGGATGAAGACTGAAGTTCGATACAGTCCTAGCATCACAGGGTAACGCCTGATATAGGACCAATGTAAAGCCCCTTGAAGCCACAAAGTATACTCTCATACGATCGGGGGTTGTGGGTTGGTCTTTGTGTGAGCGGCTTAATCAAAAGTAAGAGAGCTTCATTATGTAATCAACCTTTTCATTTCGATCGCCTTAGTCGACTGAAGTCATGTGAGTATACCCGTGAGTATACGCACAGGGGGTAGGACAGAAGGACAAGAATGTAGGCGAGGTGTGGGCTTGTATGGGTATGATATAACATGAAAGGCGTATATACTGGAGTAGAGCAGACGGGGGAAAGGTCTAGACTAGACATTCTGCGGCTGCAGACAAATCAAAAACACATGCCACGTGACTCGCGTCATGGCTTCGGCTAATTCTAGTTGCCAGCTCTGATCCACAACTCTCAATGTGGCGGCGTGCTTGTTCGATCTTCATAGGAACTGGGGGTTTGAGATCACCCGCAGATTTATATGCACACATATCCGTAAGATATAAGAGGGAAGAAGTCCAAGTTAAATAAGAAATTAAGAAGTTTATATACACTGCAAACATAGTTATCACATGATATTGTCGCATGGTATGCCAACAATGCGCCAATCACATCAGGCTGGGAGGATCACAGCTCCTCGTCCTCCATGTCACGATCGTCCTGGGGTTCGCTTTCATCTTCGTCCTCACTGACGATGATTGCTGATGGGTCTGGCTGCACGTTTCGTCGCAATAGTACATCAGGAAAACTGTAGTTGTACTTATGAGGTGTAAATTGATAGAATTCTCGCTCCAGATCGCTCAAGGACCTCAACCACTTGTGACTGAGGCACGTAATCGGGAGCCCCTCGATAGCGAAGGTACGACAACTAGGTAGATCGGATGGAACTCGAATGTGCATCTGACTCCCTCGTGTTCCTGGACCCTTGAAGTACAGGGCATACAATAAATCCAGTTTCCTGTATTTCTCTCTGTTGAGCGCCGAAAAATAAATTCAGAAAATTTAGAAACACAAACCAACCTTTTGAGAACCTGTACCCTCGTCGATAGCTCTACTCGATTTTTAATAAGGTAGGTGCCACGGCGCATGCTATCTTCCTCGTCGGAGCTCGTACCCACTAAGCCAAGCACTACAATCAAAAGGCGATGCATGCCCAGCGCCTTTCCAAAACGATCGATGACTTTAAGCCGACTATGGTAGAGCTGTCAGGAATATCATCGGATCGTTCGCCCACAAGAATGAATAATTATCTGGACGCACCGTGGCCCTTCGTGAGGCTGCACTGGCTCGTTTAAGCTTAAGCTTGCGAAGTTCTTCCGTGTTTTCCCGAACCGAATCTCTGTAAGTTGCACAGGTATAACCTATGTGTTCTGAAACCTTGTATGGAAGTGAGTCGATCTCGGCCTTTGTCAATGGCGTTTCCTTGTAGTGCTCCGACCAATACTTCTTGACCTCCTCTACAACAATTTTTGCGGCCAAACAGTTAAAGAGGGAAGTTTCCGTTTCTTCGCATTGAAGAAAAAATTTTTCCAGTGATGGGACGCGCACGTTCGCTGGGGGGGGAACTATCGGGTCTTTGTTACTCTTGCGTTTACAGAGACCCATGAGGATCATTCGTATTATTTTCTGGAATTTATTGAGTGATGGTATCAACACACATAAGCTAAGGACGTACCGCAATTAGAACTTGACGAGCTATGCGGGGCTGCCTACCTGCCGGTTCGGTGCAAGCGATCGATTGGTCCCAGTTGACCTCTTTCCGAGCCTTGGCCGGGGATATGCGTGGAGGAGTTGTATCACCCGACTTTTTGCCTTGTTGCATAGCTTCTAGGCTGTTACGGAGTGCTTCTTGTTTCTGAATCATTCGGCTCATTAGACGATATACACGCCGCTGTAAAACGTTAATGATATTAAATCTCACGTGAAAACAAGAGCGCAACATACCATCGCAGGACCATTCTCGTCTTCAAGATCGTCTTCGTAGACGCTCCGGGTAATTTCGGCTCCCTCCTCCTGGGCGACTTCGCTTAGTTCCTCCAGTTCACCCCCATCATCCACGTCTGAGCGTGTTGGTCGTTTCCCCTTTGAATCCCTGCGCTTTTTGTTCTGGGTTTGTTCGCGGTCACCAGAAGGACCAGGTGTACTTCTTGGCTTTGATAATTGGCGAGTAGCGTTGATCAACTGGTCTTGTATGCTCGTCTACGTGGGCGAGGGTTATAAGTGTTGATAGAATGATCATTGGCGGGTTAACAAACCTTATTACCCCAAAACGAGCTAGCGACAGCTGGTAGTTGTATGATACCACCGTCAAATAAGGTCCCATTGTTGTTCGGCTTGAAATCCGAGTTACGAAGTCGCTTGCGCTAGGCGAGTGATAAACGGTAAGCAAGTGCACACTCTAGCAAGCCTACAAACTCACCGGCCGCTGTTCGCTCTGGTTTTGCTCCAGAGGCTGAGGCACACCAATAGGTCGTCCAGAGGGTGCTAGACTCGAGCCTGGATGGACTCCCGATCTATCAGGAAGGTTGATTTGAGGTTGGAAAGTGGTACCGCCAGAGTGAGGTGGTTGGGAGCCAGTAGCCCGAAGCGGTGGAAGGGCGGCAAGAGAGCGGCCAGAGTAGGGGTGAATTGCCTGGACGTGACCGAGAGGGTTCTGGGTGTCGATTATAGGGGGGGCTGAATACGCTGGCTGAGTTAGGATGATAGGTTGGATTGGCCGAGGACTGGCCTGGATACCCGCTGCCATGGAGGATGTGTGGCTCGAAACGACTTGCAGAGTCGGATCAAAGTGCAAAGTTTGATTGCTTATAGAATCGGGTTGGGTTTGGCTCGGGATGAACCGAGCGGGCAGGGCATGTTGTCCAGGTGGGTTGGTCTTGAGAGTCGGGAGAGTAGTTTGGGGTATTTGAGGTGAGGGCCGAGATGATGGTCGGGAAGCAGGAATTGGAACCTGCTGAGGGTGCGTTGTCGTGTAAAGTGTGTGCGAGGCTGAATTGGGGCATATAAGTTGGGTAGCCCTAACCACACTGGGTGGCTCGGCGTGCATCGACTCGTGCCGAGGGGCTGGGACCATTCCTCTTGTTGGAAGCGTAGGCTGCTATAACGGAAAGATAAGATAAATACAGATGCAACCAAAACAAACTTACGTTGTCATCGCGAGCGATAGACATAGTTTCCGAACACAGATGTAGATATTAGATTCCAGACTGGAAATGCGACTTGACCGGCAAGTCAGATGTGGGTTGGCTGAAAAAATTCAAGGGCATGAGTGTTTTATAGTTTAATCCTAGGGCTTAACCTATAGAACACAGCTTCTGACAAGCCTCGACGGGCTTGTGGGTAGGGATTTGGGGGTTCATAGTGATAAAAGCCGCCAGATCGAATTTCAGGCCTAGAGTGCCGAGAGAACTAGTTCAACCTTTGGAGTATGTTTACTTAGCTTTTGGCTGGTTGGTTTACTAATCGCACTCAGACGAGCTCAGATTCTGTACTGCTTGCACGATTAATTTCGAGAACGGCTCACGTGATAGATTTCGAACCGTGTTTTCTTTGTTTGGCCTTCGTTTATAATAGCTAACGTTACACACATCTACACATCTTTATACAATATACATTGAGAGGCTTGTAACTACTCGCTGTTGAACATGGTCAAGTTACCACCATAGAAACGATTTAGTCTGGAGAAAGTTTGTTTGTTTACCCAGTGCGGAGGAAGCCTACCTCGTTGGTAAAGAACATAACTCGAGTATAGTGGATGTTCAAAGCCCCGTTCGACCATTAGCCATCGTCCCTGCTTGTAGGAGCCTTGGGGAACGCAAACGTAGAACGTCGCATCCGCCGCACAAGGCAAGAGTGAAAAGTGAATATCTCCAATGCTCCGATCCTTGGCACTAACTCTCGAAATTCCACTTCGAGGGGTGAAACTCCAGGTAGCAGACTTTGAGGATGAAGGGCTACCCAGAGGGTCCCGAAACGATTGCGTCCCGGACTGGCGGTGTCTGGAGTAATAATCAGCGATAATTGAAATGGAATAATTACATGCAGGAACTTACCCGATGTCAATACCGGTGTGACGACGACGATGCTCACCAAATACCCTGCGCATAGCACCGTCAAAAGCAGCCTGATAAGTGTTGGCTTTTCTAATCGCAGGGCGACGTGGGGGGGTGTATAGTGGTCCGGGAGCTCTATCAATCCTGTGTGAGAACATCAGTAAATGTGACAAGAAAGCTCTAAACGCAACATACTGGGCAAGCCTGGGAGAGCGTCATGGCGAAGGAGTATGTGGTGTCACGCCAGGGACTTTGGCAGGCCTAAGCGGAAATGTCAATAAATGCGAAAAAACAGGCCTCAAATTGTACATACCGGGGCAGCCTAGGGGAACGACATGGTGAACTGGAAGGGGTGGGTGGCGAAGTTGAAGAACGTGCCATGATCGGGGGCTGAACTAGTCGAAAGTAATGAGAGGAGCTCGAGGGAAAGTGTCGAACGCACCAAGTTAACCACGCATTTTACTAGCATCGAAGAGAACAAGGACCTCCCAATCATAATGAGGCACTGTGTCCGAAAGTCCAATGTCATTCCTCGAGTCGCACGCCGAGACTCCATTCGACTCCGAGTGAAACAAAGAATTACCAAATTAAGATACTAAGGGGCTGCAATCGAAGAATTAACACGTGGGATGACGTGAGCTAAGCCCCGAGCTCGAGCTTGACCCCGACCCCGACCCCGCGCTGAGAACAAGGACAACCATGACTCAAATCGAGGGGTGCACGCGATGGGAATAACCATTGCGGAAAGGCGTGATAGCCAAAAAAAGAAAGGAAAGAGCGTCGATCGGACCCCTTAGTTCGGTTGGAAATTCTAAGATTGACGACCGTCTAAAGCATGTTAGAAAAACCGAACACATATGAGTTGGAATCTCACCTCGATTGGAACGCCTAGTGCCGACCCATAGCCATCGCCACCCACCGTCCACCGAACGAGATGCCCAGTAGAAGAATATGACCATACATACCCAATGGGTTAGCATATATGCGTTCCACTCGAACGCAGTGACTGCCGCCAAAACACATTCGTTTTCACCACTACAACAGGGTGTCAGTTCGTTAGAATTGCGTTGTACTCACTGAAACACAACTATTTTCGTTTGAATTCAGCCGGATACGCTGAAAATCCTTGTTGACATTGTTGGAGTGGGCGTGTTAGAACCCACGAGATATACTCGTTTGCGTCAGAATTCGTTGGATAGCGCTCAGATCCACTCGTTCTTGCTCGGATTCGTTTGAATGGTCCGATATTCACTCATTTTCGTGAAAATTCGTTCGAAATCGCTCGAATACACTGATATTCGTTCGTTTTCATGGTTACTACTGGGCGGAGATTCGTTGGAACTCCATCATAATGCTCGGAAAGGAGCAGCGGCTTGAGAGCATCAAGAACTCGCCCAGCTTCGTTCAAATTCATTCGAATTCGTTCGAATTCACTGACATTCGCTCGTTTTCATAGTTACTGTGAGGCGCAGATTGGTTATAACTCAATTGGTATACCGAGAAAGGAAATGTGGCTTGGAGGGGCTTGAACTCACCATCTGACACCCATTTCCATGGACGGTGCGGCACTACACGAACAGGGCGGGAATTGTCTGGAGCGGCATGAGGAATAAAGGGATTTGAAATTAACCACAAATGGAATTGAGGCTTACCGGAATAAGGTCGCGTGAATCCAAGTGCAAGTTAAATCCACTGTGGGCACTACGCTAGCCCAGTTAGGAACTGTAAGCCGCCGAAGGAGCCACACGCCTACATCGCCCAAGAGAGGTTCAAAGGAGATTTTACTATATAATTGAGGGGTGAGACTCGTCGTCGACTTGATCACTGTACAACTTACCCTACACGCACGCCATACAATTCCATTTCGCTCGATGTCGAACCAAAAGTCAACTCAGGCCCTTACGATTGCCCGTCTCAACCGGATTGCGACAGCTGGCCCGACGAAGCGTGAATCCACCCCGATCGCAAGGCTTGCCCCGGAGTGCAACACAGCTCGCAACACAGCTCGCAACACAGCTCCTCAAACCCCCTTGCTAACTTCAACCAAGCGTAAAATGGATCCGCTTCCTTTTTTCGACTCACCGGGCTCGATTTCTATCTCCAGTGACTCATCGGGCTCAGCTACTACCGCCAGTAAGAACGCGACAGCCGGCACCCATACCGATATATCCTTCGACCCCATACCTTTCAAGGTTGTCAGTAAACGGCTTCTTCCACACGGTAATTTCCCAGGAGTAATTGGTTCCATTTCTCCCGACCATCGATTCATTTGCACGGTCGGGAGCGACGGCATGGTCTCAATCCTCGAGACTACCTCTGGGAGCTTGCTGGGATGCTTGAACTTTGGGGGCAAACAGGGCGCCACCAGTGTAACGTGGTTCTCCGGTACACAATTTTTTATCGGTTGCAAAGAGGGGTGTGTGCTTTTGGCTCGTCTAGTATTTGAGGTAAGGGGGTCGTGGTATGGAACGAGTCGAAATGAAACTTACAGTCACGTGACAGTCACGCCTTGCTGAGGGGTCACGTCTCGCTGCGGTCACCGTCATCGGCTCCAGTACTAAAGGTGGTTCCCCGACTGCTCTATCGTTTGACTATGGACTAGGCCTACTTGCTGTAGTAACCTCTAATGCACTTGATATCTGGCGATGTGTGCTTGACTCAGAGCACAAACGAACTTGGGAGTTCGTTGACGGTGGCCATGCCTCGCTGCGATCCGTTGGATACACCGCTTGCTTTTTTGGCGGACATACAGATAAGTTTCTGTTTATAGGGACTAATGATGGATATGCGTATGTTTAATACCCATATTTACTGTCGATCAATCTCCTCATTGACATCTCCCAGCCTTTGGTCGCAGCAAACGAAAAAGCTTGAGTGGAATGTTGTTGGAACCTACCCCATGTAAGGTCTCATAACTTTATCATTTTACTTAATTTATATATTTTTGTTTGTAGCAGAAGGTGTGCTGTTTCTCCCGGCGGGCGCATTTTGGCTGCTACCAAGAGCAACTTCGAAGTCCTTATTTGGCCGGTTCAGACCTCGGGGATATCCTGTAGTGAACGTTCTACGTTCGTCATCCCCACCGGGAGGGACTGGATTACAGGGGGCACTTTCCCTCCCATTAATTTTGTGGATGATAATTCGATTCTAACCGCCGACCCCGTTGGGACCGTCTATTTTGTGACGGCAAGGGCAGAGGTTCTGGATAAGTTTGACTGCGGCCTTAACTATCATATTCGATCTTTATTCGTATGTCTACCATTTTCAGCCAACTGTTTACTACTGACTGTACTCGTAGTGGACTCCGGCGTATTTGTACGCCCTCGCACTGGGCCCCGGGGGGACCACCGTGATTGCGAACTTTACTGATTGCGAATCTCGGCTTCAGAGCAATTACAGTAAGTCATAAGTATTTATTTTTGATACCTTCCTTCATCTTCGCATTAGAACAGAAGCCCATCGATTTGACCGACGGGGACCCTTTCATAGTTCAAGATTTGAAGCTCCCAACACCTAAGGCTCCTCAGCTGGTTCAGGCCACTGTTCCTAGCAATGTTATCCCCGAGAAACGCTCCCAGAGCTGCGATTATGACTGGAAATTTGGCTTTAATCGTTTGATGACGTTATACGAGAACACAATCGACCTTAAACTTATGATGGGGGCATTCATAGTAACTTCCTTACTTATTGTTCGTATTCCTTTTCTTGATTTCTCACTGTTGGCTCACTCGTTCCAGAACTTCGACAGCGTTCTGCATATTTCATTGTCTCTGACTAAACTCTTTGGGTTCACCGTAAGTCCGAACACCACGCTCTCAGCTATTCATTGTATCTTAACTTTTGTGACAGATCCTTATAATCATTGATTTTACACTCGCTTTTATCTTTTACATTCTTGCACTCGTCTACAAGCCCTATGCTGGTAACTACGAATTTTCGACTGAGCTACCCAAGGGACCACAGTAGATATGAATGAATTTGGGCTGAATTTTTGGGAAGGCGCTAGCGCCGCTTTGATATGGTTATGTAAAGCGTTTGTGTTTCTATAAAAACAAATATATAGATGCGATGGTTTGGAGAGCTAAATTGAACTTACCAAGTCCAGAGACAGAATGACGTTACACTTGCGCGAGATAGACTGGTGTGGGTCTGCATATGTGCATATCGCAATGTGAGAAATGACGTAACGTGGCTCTACCAGATATGTCGAATCGTCTGGCTCATCGTAGTAAAGTTGTGCAATCCCAGCTCCTTCGCGGCCGATGATTGGGTGATTGAGATAGGGGTCGAACCTAGCGTCTTGATCGCTCAACGAACGAAATGGGCGAATGATTAGGAGGATTCTAGGCTCTTGGGTGTCACTAGAAGGCTCTTCAAGAATAAATTCGATCCTCCCAGGAAGGACTGTGTCGCTATCAAAGGAGGGATTAAAAAGGATGCAACCGTCGCCCAACGAGGATTCATAGGTTGTGTAAATAACGTTGCCACGCCGGATGCTTGAGCAAAGGAATAAAGAATCAGAAAATGATTGAATGCCCCAAGATGCAAGTGTTGCGGCAACTTGTTTGGGCATGGGAGTTGGCGTGTTGCTGTGGGATGTTTTCCAGGAGCGATGAATCGGACTCGACTGATTTGGGACATGTTTGTCCAAGTAATCTTGGACGACTTTTCCAAACTCAGCTAAATGTTGAATAATTGATTTATCTGCGATCAAGCCTTTCAATCGAGATGCGATTACGAACTCGCGGTGCAATGTTGGCTCCAGATCCCCTGCCAACGATAGTTGAATCAGGTAAACAAGTTCAAACCCAGAACGACAAGACACTCACCAAACTTGAAGTTCGTTGCAATATTCTGGAACATACCAATAAACAACTCACACGTACTCTCGCTATAACGCGTGCTAGGTCCCATTGAACGGAGAAATTGGGCTATATGCAGCCCCATGTGCTGCACCGGGATAAATGACGACGTCGGGTAAAGGTGCTTAAGTCCACCCATGTAGGCTTGAAAGTTTAGGTCGAATGCAACAATATCGAGCTCGGTGATGGACTGAAATGCGAGTATTCGCACCGCAAGCATGAGATGCAGGAAATTGTTCAGCACATCTCGGTGTAAGTCAGTATCAAATCCCCAAAGCCGAACGAGGGTGATCGTGAATGAGACCAACGCCAAACTTTTGTATTCTTCTGACTGAAGTTTACCATGGTTAACTGTAGCAAACTCCAGTGGTGGCCGCTTGAGCCAGCTCGGCAGAATCGTTCGGCCCATGTCTGCCTTGACCTCGGATAGAACCTCATAACCCAGAAGTGAGAAGTTCTGTTTCGATTTGGTAGCCTCGGTTGTGGAACCAATATCCGGCATGGTGGATGTATGTATGTTGGCCTATTTATGGGCAGCCATTAGGTCGCTTCCAGTCAGCTCCGAGTCAAAAGAAGTGCTTACATAATGCACAAGTAAAGGTGCAATTAAATCACTCTTCCCCCTCCTTTCCGGCAATTCCAGTCCCAAAAGCTGATACAAGTAAGTCAAGTCGGCAAGATTTGAGTTAGTGGCAACAATTGAAGCAGTCGAATTCGGCTTGGAAAGATAATAACGGGCTCGGGCAACTGACACAGGAATTCCGTTACCATGTTGCTGAATGGTGTTCGGAGCCAGTTCCCCATCTGGCAAAATGATGCCAGTTTCCTTTCGCTAAGGCAAATTCAGCTTGTCATTGGTCACAATCAGATGTTTGCTTACCCATTGGTTAAGATCCAAAAGTAGTCGTTGGCTTGCAAGCCCAGTTTCAAATATGTCATGTTCGCGACACATATAGTGTATCAATGGCGAAGTCAGCTTCAAGTCCAAGAAGTCAGACTCGTTGAGACAATAAAGAGCCCGAACTCCCCACTCGTGCTCTGTCTTCAGTACAGGTTGAAGGGGTCGTTGGTCAGTTCTAGGGGTGCCTGCAGGGATAGTCCAGCTCCATGCCATGTTCTTCCGAAGATGCTTGTCCAAGATATTTTTTGTCCAATGCATTGGCCTGATAATTGTGCTCGTGAAAGGATTCCAGTACCCTAACTGTAACCATGGGGAGTATCGAACGCCATATTGATCATAAACCTTCTTCCTTTCATTTGCAGACCCAGCCTGCTCCCACAGTGCAACCTGCTGACGATGAAGGGCAATAGTTCGAGGTTGAAATGCCGACAGGGTGGGGTGATCAATTTTAGCGAGCGTGGCAGTGCATAAATGACAGAAGCAGGTATGACTATGAGATGCAAAGCCTCCGCTGCCTCGCGCCGCAGGAATATCCATGCTTTCAATCGTGATTGCAGCCCGAACCTTCCG
This sequence comes from Ceratobasidium sp. 423, assembly GCA_019616915.1. Lineage (NCBI taxonomy): Eukaryota > Fungi > Basidiomycota > Agaricomycetes > Cantharellales > Ceratobasidiaceae > Ceratobasidium > Ceratobasidium sp. 423. The sequence continues at coordinate 13,802 of WSTI01011602.1, forward strand.
GCCCTGAGGGTACTTGAACGTTTTTGGGACCCAGATTCCCGGTGAGAACATCTCGGCCATGTCGTTAACGATTGGCTCAACGAAATGATGAAGATCTTCAAGCCTAGTCTCGGAGGGACCGGGTATCACAGAAACCAAGTAGGCATTAGCAGCGTTGTAGCGAATGTCGGGGGGGAGGTTAAGGCAAATCATAAAAAAGCAACCAATGCTACGAACTTTGCCGGCGGTCTTGTTTTGGAAGGGGTTGAAAAAATCGTGATGCAATAGCATGGCAAGTCGAAGTTCGGATGACGGGTGGTTCTGGAACAGAGGTTGAGCTGGGTCCGGGAATTCATGGAGATAAGGCCCATCCCAAACATCTTCCATGACGTCTGGGCTTGGGTTTGGGTGTGTAGATTCGAGTAAGTCTTCGATCCCAGGGCGTTGTAGCAGATCGCTAATCCACGTCTCAAACCGCATGTGACTGTATCGCTTCACGGGCTTCTGCCAAGTTCGGTTGCCTCGCCGACGAGATGTGCTGAGGATAGTGCCGCATACAGCTCCTTCAGAGCTCTGAGCAGTGCATTTGGAAGGAAGTGGAGAATTTATGGACTGTGGGTAGATTTTCGAGCAAGAAGGGCAGCAGGCATAGTAGACCAGAGCAGGGGACAAATTAAGCCGATGGAGTGCAGTGGGAAGGGTGGTTGGGATAGCATCGACCACATAAGCCGTGGAATTACGTAGATCGCTGCCCCCTATCCCACTAGCCATGGTAATAATTGCTCGAAGGGCCGACAAAATAAAATTGCAGTGTGTACGTGTAACGCCCATGATTGCATGGCCAATTGAGGTGAATATAATGGCTGCAGTAACGAGCGGGTTGGCATATGCATTGATTGGATGGTTCTCTTTGAGGAGTCTTCAGCGCAGGGTAATAAGAGCCAGATAATTACATACCAACAATGACTGTTCGTCCATCCAATGATGATTGGCTGGTTGAAATTTGGGATCGGAGTTGATCCCATAGCTCTTGCAAAATGGTCTTGATCTCAAGTTTCGTTACCGCAGCCAGATCATTGCGCTGAGATACTAAGCCGGGATGTGTGCATACAATTCCATCAAGTGCCGGTAATAAACTCTCCAGACCCCGCAGCTTGTAAATTAAGTAGTGATTCTCCGGCGAAGCAGGTGGGAGGATAGATAGGATAGAAGGTGGGTCGTGAGGAGATACGTTTTGTGAGCCAAGATCTAATGTCAACGTCGAATAATCGATTTTGACAGAAGTATACATTTCGAAATGATCCTCGAGATCCTGTAGCTCATAGAATGTTGCCTGATCATCCTCGCTGAGTGTAGCGAGGTCCTCGAGATCCACTTCAGGTTCACTTGGCGAGGGTGGTGGTGGTTCGTGTGGTATGTCCGACCCAAGGACATTTCTCATAATGCCCTCCCGTAGGGGTCGAGCGATAGGAGAAAACATGGATGCTTGTAGTTTGAATAATTTTCAACGTCAGTCGGTTGGTTTGCACACAGACAAGATTGGAAGTTTTGGGTGGCCGAAAATTAATTTACCACGTGACCATGCCTTTCCTGTACCCACTAGAACTCTAAAATAAGCAGCGCGCTCTTTAGCTCTTTGTTCTTACGAATCACGTGTTGGCAGAATTGCAGCCCTCTAGTGGGCTATAAAAGCATACGGACCCACTCTACAACCCGCTTCTGCTCAAGATCACTCCGCTAGCTTGAATCAACTCGAACTTAGACTTCAACCCATTCTCCTGAATTATCACACTATAACGCATGTGCTACATTGATCCACCAACCATGCCGCACTCGAAAGATATTCCTAGCCCCAAGAAACCCGCCCAAGATGGTCAGCGCTTTCGCGAACTCTGGAAAATGCAGTCGCGTTTTCAGCAAGGAATGTTGTGCGTGGCTGCCATTTCGGTGGGCGGGACGTGGTTGGCATCGTCGTCGTTGGACTCCAATCTCGTATTCATGGAATTAATGACCGGAAATGTGGTCGGCGTTATTAAATTCGAATCACGCTTTCATGTCACTGCCATGGCCTGGGGTTCTGACTCCATTCTTTACGCTGGCTGTTCTAATGGTATTGTTCTCGTAATTAACTATGTACTCACTGTAAGTCATCTTTTGCTTGCTTAATGCTCCTGTACATAGGCTCAAATGTCTACAGGACCATCGCCCAATTTTCATGCGTTCCATTCTTCAATCGTTCAAAGCTCCCGTCAGCACTATCGCATTGGACAACACGGGGAATCAACTCGCCATCGGTTGCGGAGGAGAGGCATTCATTTTTGCTAGACCTGTTTTTGGCAGCGTCGAGAGCTGGGACCTCGTTGACCACGTTAGCGCACCGTCTGACGGCCACTACAGTCTTATTACCGCGATGGCTTACTCGGGCTCCACTCCCGAGCAGCGTCACTTGTTCATCGGCCACGCAAAGGCAGGTTACTGGTAGGTTACATTTCGATAATAAATATGACTTAGAGTGCTCACTTAGCATTACTTAGTGTATGGCGTTCGCCTCGCGACTATCGTCGAACTCCTTACATCAAGGGTGGGCTGGTCTGTAGCATGTATGTTCGGCTCTACCGATACAGGATGGCGTACTGATAGCTTTATTGACAGTGGGAGTGCGACTATGGCGACAGATGGGTCCTTCATCGTCATAATTACCCTTGACCACTCAACCGTTGTCTACCCGGTGGATCAGGACGGCCCGAAGCTGAACGAGGCAAGGGTGTACCCCAATCATGAGCCGGCTGGGTATAGGCCTATTGTCCCTGTTACGCTGGCCGCAAACAGGATGGTCTTGAAGGGGAGTACTTCGGGACAAGTTCCCGTCATGGATCTATTGAACGGACCTCTGGCACCGATTGACAACACTTCGAATGATGTGGTCCGAGTCTTAACTGTGCGCATACACCTTTATGACCGATTTGGTTGCTTACATCATGATTTAGGGTTACAGCGATAAGATAATTGTTGGTCTATCTGATAAGAGCGGCTCTTCTTCACAGATTATATGCTACTTGGATGTCGCAGTCTCGATTTCGGGTATGCTCAATCAATTATGATAATTCGCGATGCTTATAATGACCCGAACAGACTTCATCCACGCAGACGATGATCATCCAGTGTTTGAGATCACTATCAGCGAACTGGAAGAAGCGGGATGCTTCAATACGGTGGATGGACAGGATGGCATTGTAGCTCGGTTGCCTGGCAGCAACCAATCCGAGCCCCGTTCGTTTTTACCCGAGAAAGGCACCTCCACGGCCCAGGATCCAAGGACCTCCATCCCGTTTGTCAATATCTTATCGCCATTGGCCAGGAGAATTTCGGCAACCATGCGTCATCGCCGGACTTGGTCTACAATCGTATGTCCACTCCATTACACACTTGGTCATCGGCTAACCCGTATTTACAGGTGGTAGTGTGGGGTTTCATTACAGTTCTTGTTGTTGACCCCCCGAATATACCAGACGTGGATGCCGGCAAGTCCACTTCGTTTCGCTGGGAGGATGACGATCCACTCCCAGCATTCTCTGATTCGACCGATGTCGGGTACGTCGATCCGAATAGGGGAGGAGGACTAGGTGTCCTATTGTTGTTCCTCGGTTCGTATGTGGCGACAAGATTGATGTGGTGGGGAACTTGGGGCATTACGCTCACTTTGATGCTGGTAAGTGCTCCCACGTTCATCCAATACTTTCAGTGCTCAGATTCTGTTCGTCTAGCTGGGCTTTATCTTCAAGGCGACCGTTTACATTCTACTCGTTTTCCCTCGTCTAATTCGTTTCACGATGACAAACCTCCCAACGTTTTTATATCGGTCGATATGCGATGCACTGGAAGGTTATGATATCCCTGTTTGCCCTGCGCGTGCCTAAAATGTCTCTCATCGGCGACCGTTCGCATTTCTGTGTACCTTCCTAAATGTAATACGATTTGTGTGCTGTGATTCTATAGCTCGTGAACTTCGTGAGTAAACAACAAGGCTCCGGAGCGAGTATATTTATGGGATGGCATTTACAAGACGACAAACTACGATTACAAACAGGGAAAGTGAGATATAAGTGCCCGGCGTTTCATTCGAGGGTAAGCTGAGGAAAACGTAGGTTGTATGACTGGCACTCAACTGTCGCCTTCGTCGGGGAAACTGATGAATAAAGCCTAAGGATTGGTGAGCAGGAAAATGACGAAATGGCGTCGCACATTCGATGAGACTTTTGATTGGGGAAAGTGGAAACGAAACGAAATGTACCCGCAGCTTGTTCTGGTCGACTCTTGGAAGGGGAAAACGCGTAAGGATGGCTTGGGATATTTGCTGGGTAAAATGTGAGGAAGATGTTGGTAAAGCCTCTATCGGGATTTCATGATTTTATCAGTCGGGAACGATATAAAAATGACGAGGCTCTGAACCGATAGGAATGTTGGTAAAACGCCAGGACAAGGCTTGCATATAGCCGGCGTTAACTCCGAATTTGACCCAAAGCAAGCGCCGGGAATTTCCCCGACCAACAAGCCCCGTCGTGTTAATAGGATTCATACGGGGGAAAAGGCTGAAGTAATGTAAGCCTTCTAATAGAATTTCACTGGGGTATATTGATGGACAAGGGGTGAGGCTTATTACAGAGTAATGTACAGGAATTACGAACTGGGAAAATGGTTGGCATTCTAACAGAGTTCCCAGCGCGCTAAAGGCTGTAGAAACCCTGGGACCTTCCAGGATTACTTCAACCTTTTCACCCACCGAAATCCCCAATCCCCCCTAGAG
>WSTI01011603.1:0-18519 GCA_019616915.1 Ceratobasidium sp. 423
AAAGTATATAATTAAGTTGATTAGTACTCAAGAGCCCTTATTCAAGTGAACTTAAGAATATTACATATTCTTCCTAGTTGTTATAACTCAGATTCAACCAGTTAAGGTTTAAATCCCTTAACTATTCTAAGTTACAACATATAGGATAAAATGGCAAGGGTATGGACAAGAAAGCAACACTTGGGAACCAAAAGAGAACCTCAAGAATGCTAAAAAAATTTTGTCAAAACATCATTGAAATGTTTGAAGAAGGCCTTTGAAATGTCCAAAGGCCTTAGAGGGGGGGCAGTGTCATAGACATGGACACTATCTCCATGGATCACCAAGGATCCAAGGAGATCCATGGGATTAGCAGCTGTAGACTAGGGATGTCAGTATGGAATTTTTCCCAGATCTGTGTCCTGTCACCTGGATCCAGGCCCAAAATGGTCATTCCCAACCCAAGCCTGAGCCTGCCACATGGGCTACAGATTTTCCCTGGCTCCCTGGCCAACCCATGGTTCCGGGGGTTGCTGGGATTGTCTTAACCCCCGACTCAATGGGAACTCACCACAAATACATGTATAATAGCTCATTAAATACACAAGATTCGTAGCTTTCAAATGATATAAGTATCTCTCAGAACAAAAATTTATTTGAGGTAGAACGAGCCAAAACAAACTTCAGAAAAAATACCCCCTGAGAGCGCACCTTGAGTTTGAAATGATTGAGCTAGGAAATCATATGTTTTTAGTGACGCCCTCAACCCAGCACTATTCATAACCTATATTTATATTTTTGTCTCATTTTTAGTGGGCCTACATTCATGTGAACTTGAAGGCCTGGGGGTAACTGGCTGAAACCATGGGAGCACCAGTGCTCCCGAGGTGCAAAAATGTTAAATAATGTTGGAATTCATTGTGTAATAGCTTGTAAAATGAGCAAAACTCAGGGTGTCTCAGTGATATACTCAGCGGCTATGTAGCCTCACTCCTCGAAGAGTCCGCCACAATTTACTGTCCAGAAAATATTCCAGGGGTGTGCACCACAGTTTTCATGATGATGGAACCCCTACCTGGCCTCCAATCGAGCTGAAAATTGGTAGGTCTACTATTTGAACATAGGGCTATCGATCCCGCACAGGGGATGGCAATCCTACACCTAGATTCCTTAGTGCATGTGGTGCTTCTGAGAGGTAATTTCGTGATTCAGGTATATTTCCCCCCTAGAAATCCAGGCCTTTGTTTTCACGTCTCTATAATGAAGTCCTACTATGAAACATGGCTGTTGCGCACCCAGTGGTACTTCCCCCAAGAGATTTGGTGCAGAACTGCAAAAGTTGGCTCCAAACCAGCTCCTTGACCCCCAGGGGTACCCCCTAACCATTCCTAAGCCCATATCTCCCTCAAATAATTTTTGTTTAAGGTAATTTATATATCATTAGAGAGCCAGAATTTTGCTCTATTTTATGGTACTAGTTACATTCAAATGTGATGGGATTCCTGGGATTCCATGCCAGATCCAGCATGGTCAGGCTGACCCAATTTTAATTTTATTATTATTAATAGAGCTGTCACACAGGTCAAAAAGTCGACCTGTGTGCATCTGTATCTCCACCAAAACTCAATGGATTTTTTCGCTCAGGGGCGCGTTTGAAAGCCCTTTCACACGGACCTCAAACGCACCCCTGAGTGCCACACACAGCCGCCGCATTGTCGAGAAAAATGCAACATGGTTCCTACATGGGTACCCGTGTTACATCTCTAGACCCAAATACCAGGCCTGTGTCCCATGGTGCTGGAATTGGTGGTTTTGGTCTTGGAATTTCCAGGGATATGGCTGCATGGAATTCCCAACTGACAACCCTACTCTAAACAGGAGATATAGGATCAGATAGGTTAGGTTAGGATCAGATAGGACACTCTGATCACTGCAGATTGATATAGATGGACTGCAGATAAGAGATAGCTGACTGAGACTAAGGTCTTATTGGCTATCTTTATCTATGACTCAAATGTACTCCCACAGCCTTATGCCATTGACTCACTGTAGATAGAATGTTCATACATATTAGACATGTCATGTGGGTAGTAAACACAGAACTGTACCCATGGACATGGATCTGTGAGTCAAACCACCCCCTCAGACCATCCCATGGCCCATGTACCCCAGGTCTGGGTTTGTGTGGTTCCATGCATTCATGGGTACCCCAGCATTCCAGGGGTTATGGATCTGTGTGTCTCATGTCCTGGGTATGCTTGTACCTGTGGTACAGTGTTTCCTTTGAGTGAACCTTGAATATCTATGTACATATTGTTTTCTTAATTCATGATGAATTTTTCAATGTATATATATACCTATTATTCTTATATCAAAAGTTCCCTGTTTTTATCTAACACTACTGGGCAAGAAACATGCTAGTATATTAAATGAATATATGATAACACAACAGGCATTACACAAGGTAATCAACATATGAAAAAAGTGGGTCCATGGGATTGGTGACAAACAGCCCAGGATATGGAGTAGGCATCATTACTGTGGGTGAAGGGGGTGGTGTGGAGGGGAGCAAAAGAACCCAGGGAAACCAAGTCAGGTGTGCCAGTGGTGGAAATGTGCTGAGTGGCAGATACAGTGAATGCAGAAGGTGGAATACAGGGTGCCAGTGAGCTGGGGACACAGCAAGCTCCAGATATGGGACTAGTATGGGCTTCAGATGGAATCAACAAGCCAGCTCAGCATGGAACCAGAAGGAGGAACTGGTGGGATCAACAGTGCACATGTTGCATGCCCAGTACATGCCACAATGCAGACAATGTGGTGGAGACAACTGCAGCCAGCTAAAGTCAGTTCACAGTGGGAGGAGAGTGAGGCTGGCACATAACAGGGTATCACCAAAATTGTGACTCACTTCCAGGCTGGGCATATATGTAGCAGGGGCAATGCTGTGGTGATAACTAACAAATAATAGGTCAGCAGCTCAGTTAGGCAGAATGAAGAGCAGAAGGGGCATGGACAACAGTTGACTCATGTAGCTCACCACAGAGTGCACACAAGTGGTATAAAGCCTTCACAACACTCACAGTATTAATAACAGCAGTGTGATGAGGGTGGGATGACAAGGAAAGTGGGGGAGGTGATGAGGTGACAAGACAAGGCCAAGGATCAAGGACTCTGAGTCTCAAACCCAAGGATGTTATGATGTTAATAAAAAAAAATAGCAGAACTTATGGGTTTTCTGACAATAACCATAACCAGCCTCCCAATCTTAGCCTTTGATGATCAAATCATGACCTAAAGAAAAAGGGTGCCAAAATCTGATGTAGTGTGGGGCAAGCAACACAACCAGATGAGAGAGACCAGTGTAAACAGAGTATGGTCATGTGACCACAAAGTGTGGTGTGTCAGATATCCAAACATTGTGTGATATAGATATGTTCTTCATCAGGCAAATGGTGCAAAAAAGGGGATAAAAACATTAATTGAATGGTAGAATAGTGCATGATACATGAGAAGCAGACAAATACCAGAAATGATGACAGAAAATATGGGATTTACTTGTCATCTGAGGATACTCCACCACCAACTTCCTCCTCATCATTGGAAGAAGGGCCCAGGACATCCTTGCCATCCTCATCACCAGATCCCTCAGTCAGCATCTCCTCAGCAGCAATTGCTTCAGCCTCAGCAACTGCTGCTTGGGCTTTTGCCTTGGCAGCCCTGGCTCATGCTTTCACTTGTGCCTCCTCATGTGCCTTTTTGTGCACTGTATCCAAAACACCTCACAGAACCAAGTTAGCATGGGAGTATGCACCCAGAGTAGCCATAGTTTGAATGGTATATGAGGCCATTCTGTGTCACCACTGACTAACTAACACACTAACAAAAGAGAAAGCATGCTCCACTTCAACACTCAAAGCTATGGAATTCACAAAAATAAGGAGAATCACATTAGCAGATGTGGTGAAAGAAGAATACTGAAGGCTCACCTGGGGTGGACAACACATCAATAGCCATCTGGGTGAGTCCATCATGGTGCTCTCCCATGATTTGTTTGGTGTGCCACCAGGCTAATGGATTAACTGGGAGTTTTTTCCCAGTTTTTGTGTGCTCAATGATGATTTTATCTGTGGGTAACATAGTATTTGAGTTTCAGGGATACATAATTGATGGATGTTTCCTTATGTACCTTTGATGAATGTATTGACAGGGTCAAGCATCTTGTCCTGCTTGTCTGTGATCAAGTCAAAAATTTCATCCATGTAAGACTAATGAATTGTGTAAATATCAATTATCTCATACTGTATACCACTCACCAAATAACCAAAGTTGGATTGTGATGCATTATCCTCCATTGTTTCATAGTTCTCTGGCTTATAATGTTGATTCCAACAATCAGTAGTGATATCACAAGCTTGGTCCATCCACTCCTTCTGCCATTTGGCTTTCTCAAGGTATGCCATTCACATGGATGGATGTAATATATACCTTTGCCAAAGAAAAAACACCTGCATTAGTGAATTTGTGAGATAGTCCGAAAGCTTTGTACTTACGAATGGCCATGCAATACAAGTGGGAACTATCAGTTGTTTGATAATACTTGTTCAACTTCAGGCACACATGATTTGCAGCTTGTTGGGCCCACAATTCCAAGGACTTGTCAGTAGCCATGGTGCAGTAGTTGCAATTGAGACTGTCAAAATGTACTAAAACCTCTGCAATCATCAGAACCTTTGATTTTTGACATGATTTCTGTCAGGGTTGACAGTGGCTGAAAGAATCCCTGGTGTGAAAATCCAATGTGGAATACCAACAAAAGAGACTTACACTTAAGAGTCACAGCAGGGTTCTCATCCCTTTGAACTCTTTCTTGTTTATTTGCTTCTTTGGTGGTATATATGAGGTTTTCTGGAAAGCAATACTACAACAAACAATAAGTACAAGGGCCAAACATGAACACATTGAATCATGACTTACATCACTCTGTCAAGATGGACTGCATCCTCCACCATGTCCTTGGTGGAATTCCAGTGCATCTGTATGTCACACTGAATATTCCATGGTGTCAGCAGATTCCCCTCCTTGCAAGTGAGCTGAAAATCTGCTTGAAATTGATTTGAAGAAAATCGAAGTTTATGTGCAAGCCATGCAATCTGACAGTTGTGACAGCACATTTGGGTCTTGGCATTTTTCCTGAAGGTGGAAAACTTACCTTGTATAACCCTTGCTTGGCTCCCTTGAGCTCCTTCTCATCATGTGAGCCTGGCTCCATTGGCTGAATATAGATGTCATCAAGCTCATCATCAGATTCATCATCTACATTGAGTGTGCATGAGAGAGCACAGCCATTGTCCTGCCCTGTCTTGTCCTACCATACCCTGTAAACTTTGTAAACATCAATTCACACCCCATATATGCATCACATACCTCAGCATTAAGGTCGATATCCTCATCAGAGGATAAGCTGCCCAATTTATCAGTGGGCTTCTTCTCTAGCTCAGCACATTTGGTAAGGAATGGAAGTGTGATCACCTTAGTTTGGGTAATTAGCAACATCCCTGGAAAGGAAATGGCCTCACATACCTTAGATGTCAAGTTCAAAATGTGGGGCAGGTAGTGCATTTGCTCTGTGGGCCCAGTTAGGCACTTCATCTTGAACTTCTTGAACCAGTTCAACATATTGGCATGGTTTGATGCATTGTTGCAGACTACACCCCAGACCTTGTGAAGAGCATGTAAGCTGGAATACATGGTCAATTACAATGGATCGCACCTTGTCCTGTATTTTGAACTTGCACAATACCTCATGAATGGTGTTAGCTAGTGTGGCTCCAGTGTGTCAGCCTGAGAAACTAGGTTGTATGCACTTCAGTGATGAATGAGGAGTAGATAACCAACTTGATGAACTTACTTGAGACATTCTAGGACAAAGCATTGGAGGGAAATCATGTTATCATTGACTGCAGTGTGGAACAGAAGTATTCTGAGGTAATCAAACCCATTTGCTGATTGATACATGTGAAGCCCAATGTGAAACATGCTGATAATACCCTAGAAGATGTCAATGAATGATGGACAGTGCCCTACTAGTGCCAACTTACTGCCAGCATGGTTTTGATTGCCTTTTGTGTCATTCAATACATTGTAGCAATGTCTTGCATGATGCATGTGCAATGTGGCAAGAGCTTGACTATCTTGCAGGGAAATAGTTTAAGCAGCTGAAGGTGGGCAGAAATGTCACCAAGAGCAAAAATCAGCAGATTTCTTTGACTCACATAGTGATCAGTAATAATGCAATAAGGTCAGCCATCCTCACTGATCCAAAGTGCCATGTACTCACACACCTCATAAACACTGGGAGGTGCCCCCCCACTGGTAATGCCATACTTGGCAAGAGTTCCCTGGGCCTTCTTGAGTTCACAAGCCTTCTGATGTTTGAGCAAAGATGAAGTGCTTGATTTGCCAATTTCACAAAGTAGGACTTCTCAGCATCTGTCACCATTTCAGTGTAAATCCTGGGCACATATATGCTATTACTCATGACTTGCAAGTGAAGGTGTGATACTGATACAGTGCCCCCTTGACAGTGGGCTTCTTCAATTCTGGTAATTCAAAGGTGGCATATGTGGCAGACTTGCTCTTATGGATATGCTGAATGGAAGCCTCTGAAATATGATTGAGTACTGTAACTGATCAAAAAGACACCTTAATCACTAAGCTCTTTCTCTGGGGGGGTGGCCTGCTGTTCTTGTTTTGTCAACAGCTGAGCTGCTGCATTCTTGGTGGTGCATTCTCCAAAGGTAAGGGTGTTGGGTCTGGTCATGTTAGATGTGGAAGCTTTGGATTTGTTGAATTTGATGTTAGTGGATTTATGATCACTCCCTTTTCCATTCAGGTGAGTTTTTGCCTTTTTGCCTAACAAATGTAGGGTTGGTAAATGAATTGTAACAGGCTGAGGAATACACACTTGATTTGGGAGCTGGGCTCCTTGATCATGTGTGTTTGTTGATGGTACCTTTGGATTTACTTGTACCTGAACACCCAAGTAAGCTATGACAATCATTGTGAATTATATCTCAAACTCACCAACAGACTTCACCCTCTGCTGCACCTCTGGCTCCTTGTCAGAGTCAGGTATGTAAGTTGTGGGCTGGGCCATGAGAAATATAGCAGAAAAAATGTCAGAACACCACTCCTCAATCCCAAGATGCCAATGACTAGAAACAGTGTTGTCAACTACCATTCCAACCTGCATTATATATCTCTAGTAAGCCCACAGCACCAAAATGGTCTAGTCCTTGCTAAACTGAGTTGTAGCTTTGCAGTGAGACATGTTGAAAGGCAGTGACACCAGCCCTGGGGGCACTCCTTTCAGAAGTCATGTGATGTAAAAACAACTGTCAGTTAAGATTGTGCTCAATGTTTTCTAGCACCTCAGTTGTGTCAATCCCCACATCACTTGTATGTACATCAATGTATGGAACTTCTGCAGCCAAGACCATTGTGCAGGTGAGTTCCTGTGTGGCAAAGAAATGGATTGTTCCTACTACAATGTCAGCACCACACTTCTTACAGCCTAAGCTCATGGGCAACCAATCTCCTGGTGAGATTTCCTTGGTGGTATTTTTAGGTCTTTCACAAGTTGAATAAGTAGTTTCAGTTCATGGGTTCTAGTCTTGACATGCTGTCAGAGTCTTAGTCTGATCACACCCAAGCAACATGCACACCACCACCACCAGCCCCAGATTACATCATTCTCTCCCCCATTTGGTATAATTGAGCTCAGCTACATCCTTCAGACCAGTGGAGCATGCATATACCCAGTATGTATTACCATTCGTTAAGTGAACTATCTCCATCTGGCCAGCTGACTGCACATGAACATTACCCCTTCTGCTCACAGCAACCAAAAGCCACTGTGACCCAAAGACCCACCTCCATATCTCCTACAGCCTGGACAGAAACTTGAGTGATGGAGAAGTTACAAGACAGAGGTAGTGCAGGTATGCCTCCCATGCTCAATGTGGTTTCTTTTCCACCCCATCTCAGTCTCAAGGTGCCCCACCCTGCTTGTTTCTCACCCCATTCCACAGTGGACACTCCCAGCTTTTTATACCACTTCCACCCTTTCTTTGCCTTAAGGTGCCACACCCTGCTTGTAGTTGGGCTTATTCCTGCTCTACAGTGGGTGCTCCTGGCTTTTTATCCCCCTCCCACCCTTTCCTTTGCTTAAGGCACCATGCCCTGCACATTGATGGGTTTGTTCTTGCTGTACAGCAGATGCTCCCAGCTTTTTATCCCCCTCCTGCCCTTTCCTTTCCTTAAAGCACTGCATGCTGCTTGTAGTTGGGTTTATTCCTGTGCTACAGTGGGCATTCCCAGCTTTTTATTCCCTCCTCCCCTTTTCTTTGCTTAAGGTGCCATGCCATGTGTATTTATGGGTCTGCCCTTGGTGTACAGGGGACACTCCCATCTTTTTATCCCCCTCCCACCCTTTCTTTTCCTTAAGGCACTGCATGCTGCTTGTAGTTGGGTTTATTCCTGCTCTACAGTGGGGGCTCCCAGATTTTTATCCCCCTCCCACCCTTTCCTTTGCTTAAGGCACCATGCCATGCATATTGATGGGTCCACCCTTGCTCTACAGAGGATGCTCCCAGCTTTTTATCGCCCTCCCACCCTTTCCTTTCCTTAAAGTGCAGTGTGCTACTTGTAGTCAGGTTTATTCCTGCTCTATAGCAGGTGCTCCCAGCTTTTTATCCCCTCCTGCTCTTTCCTTTGCTTAAAGCACCATGCCCTGATTGTAGTCAGGTTTATTCCTGCTATACAGCAGACACTCCCATCTTTTCATCTCTGTCACACCCTGTCCCTGTCTTACAATGGGCTCTCATGGTGTTAAGTATACACCATGCACCATGAGGTCAAATAGTTGTTCATTCTCACCCCTGGCCTCCTCATTTCTGTTTTGTCCATGAAACTGACTCCACACTCACTACCTGTTGTGGCACTGTTCATCCACTCTTTCTCATACTTATATCAACTTGATTTGGTACTTCTTGCTTATATTTTATTTGTAGCCTGGTCACCTAACATGGCTGGTTCATCCATTGTGCATTCTCATTTGGTTGTGCACCACTGACCGATTTGGCCTGGTTACCTACAATCACTGCCATTGACACAATGCAACCCCAATGCATTGCAGCTTTCATGTGACCTAGTCATTGTCATGAGTACAAACCTCATGACATATTTTTCTACTATTTATTATATTTTTTCCGAGATAGTTTCCATATTTGGGACAGATGTGTGTCATCAGGATATTAGTCAGGTCCCCTTGGACCTGTTTGATTAGTTATTTGACATGTATCTACAAATTGGTTGCTTCTTGGGTTGTATGTGTTTGCCTTGATTTGTTCATCTCTCATGTATATAAGAGAGAGGTCAAGCTGGGAGTTATCCTCATGGCTTGACCTCTTGTCTATGAGGACTTAGCCAATTCTATTAGCTCTTTATCCATCCATACCCTAGCCCAGATCCCCTTGTTGGGTTGAGTGTGTCTTTTACTTATAAGTTATATACCATAACCCTGGGCCCTTGTTTGCCCTCTCCACTTGTCAGTCACCCTTTGCTGGTGCATATAAGACCTTAGCTACCTAGTTAAGGCACAAGTTGCTTGGTATATACAGCATAGATGCCTTGCACATCTCCTTAGGGTTACATTTATGGACCCTCTGCATACCTTCTCCTAGTTATCCAAGCTGAGTTGTGACACTAGGTAAAGCTGTTCTTCCTCATTGACACATGAGAGCATCTGTGTCATATTGCTGTACCCTGAAATGCTGATAGTCCCTGGGTGTATAATATTCAAAAACACCAATGGATAGGCTGTAAGGATCAGATAGAGGCATTGATTAGCAATTGTCCACATACCACAGTGTCTGCACTTAGGCCTAAGCCCAATGCTGTTAGTCAGTCAATTTTCTGCTTGCAGGAATCCTGGTACTAATTACACCCAACCATGGCTGTAATACTTATATAAGCACTGTTCAATGCTAGAAAGGTGACAAACAGTTAGTATTTTTGTGCTTATAAATCCATTAATATCTTGGCTTATTGTCTGAATACACTCCAGTGTGTGCAGAATGCATTTTTTCCTCATTTCTAGATTTCCTCTTGGGGGTCATTTTTGGCACCATCTCATTTTTCCATAAAGCTTGGGACTACAATCAAGCTATCAATGATGTCTTGGGTGCCCTTTCCCTTGACAATAGATACAGGCATGAGAAGTACAAACTTATTGAACTTTACAATCAAATCCTCGAAATTGTTAACATACAGGAAGCCTGAATTAATGAAAGGGATGAACAAATCATCAAACTTCAAAATGATCTTCTCCAAGCTGACCTCCAGGTGGATGCCTACCAAGAACAGGTCAATACCATTATCACTCAAGGGAGGGGGACTATTAACCCTCATGATTATACATTTTTAGCTTTCTGTAACAACAATAGTCAAGCCAAGTTGCTCCCACCATACCAACCCACTTTGCCTTGTTATGCTCCCAGCCCAGAAGAACCCATTGATATCTCTGAGCAGGATTGGAATCTCTTTTATCCAGCCTCACCTGATTATTGCTCCAAAAGCAGTGAGGATGAAGTTATTTACAACCCCAAGGTCATCAATATCTCTTCTGACTTGCAAGATTTGTAAAACCTGTCATTGGTATATGATTCCCATCATAATGGTATGGCATACCAGACTGACCTTGGGGAGAGATCACATATGACCTAATAGTGAAATTACCACTATCAGAAGGATTTGATAGCATCTTAGTGGTAGTTGACTGCTTCTCAAGACAGGCACATTTCATTCCATGCAATGAAAATACAAATGCTGAACAAATGGCTGATATCTTCACTAGGGAAGTATGGAGACTCCATGGACTCCCTAAAATGACAGTATCAGATAGGGGGAGCATCTTCAAGAATCAATTTCAACAAGCACTCTTCAAGAAGCTCCAAATCAAAGCACAGTACAGCACTGCCTATCTAGAGCTGTTGGACAGGTACCTGTGCGCTACCTTTGGGGTTCTGTACAGACTGGAATTCAATGCAAAAAGAAAAAGTGAGTATATGCGCGAAGCCTCATAAGTTATCGGGATGTGCACATATACTCACTTTTTCTTTTTGCAATAAATTCCAGGCTGTACAGAACCCCACAGGTAATGCATGGGTACCTGTCTGATAGCTCTACCCTATCACCCACAAACAGATGGCCTTGTGGAAAATATGAATCAATGGCTTGAAGGATACCTTTGCAGCTACTGCAATTATGCTCAAGATGACTGGGTCAAATGGCTACCAATTGTGGAATTTTGCCACAACAATCAAACCAACACAACAACTGGCAAAACCCCTTTTGAAACAGTATATGGCTCTCATCTCAGATGGGACATATCAAGCATCAAAACTAATGTACCTCATGCTGAGAGTCAAACCATGGAGGACATCTGGGACAAAGTAAAAGCCTCAATGGAATTCTATAGGAAGGAATTGCCACTGAGTCATGAATTTGAAGAGGGGGAGAAAGTCTGGTGAGCCACAGCCAGAATTAAGACCAAATGGCCAATAAAGAAGCTTGATAACAAGAAAGCCAGCCCCTTTACTACCACAGAAAAAATCTCTTCACACACATGCAGGCTAGGTTTACCCAAGACTGTGAAGATTCATGATGGCTTCCATATCAGTCTACTTACCCCTTTCCAAGAAGATACAGATTTCCACCAAAGACAACTGAGATCACCCCCTATCATCACAGTAGCAGGGGAGGAAGAATATGAGGTTGAAAAGATTGTAGCTTGGGAGGAAGACAAGAATGGACTGAGATACCAAGTCATATGGAAGGGCTATGATGAACTGGAAGATATGATGGAATGTGCCAAGAAGATAGCAGCACTGACTCAGATAGTGGAGTCATTCACCAAGGAATTCCCAAATGCACTGCTACCAAAGAACTACAAGCCACCTGAGCAGGGGTATATAAAGGGGGAGGGAAAGGCAACAAGTCTCCTCAGCTCCAGCAAAACCCAGCTACAGCTACACCTCACTTAACAAATTCAAACTTGCTGCCTTTACTACTACACTATGCCTGCCATTCAATTTGCACCAGCCAAGACTGTCTCCCATCACAGTTCTCACAAACTCTACAACAACACCCCCCATCCCAAGGGAAAATTTGATAGGTGGGCTCCCAAAACAGACAACACTGCATGGGAGCAACTGATTGACCCAAAAAATGACTACACCAGCTATACCAACAAGCTACAAGAATGCAGCTGCTTCAGGATGTCCCAGCAATGGGCCTGCCACCTTGACCCCACTGCCTGCCTCAATTACATACCAATGAATGAGTGCTGGGCATGCTACTGGGAGGGCTCAGCCCTCAAATGCTGAAAAAGGGGACACCTGAAATGTGTGGGGGACAAAACAGCATACTGCATGGGCTGTCAGGTTATGCCATGCAAAAAAAATTTTATTTGTGTGCAGAGGGAATATGGGGCTGACAGTGGAGAGCAGAGTGGAGGCTCCTGTAGTGGTACATGGCCAGAACAGTTACCAACTGTCTTAGACTCAGGCATGATGATATGTATGACAGGCTGTTCCTGACCTTGGGTTGACCTTGTTGCCAACCTTGGCCCAAGGTTTGATGCAGCAGAGCTTTTTCCATGGATTGACATACACCCATGGTCACATGTCTAACACTTCAAAGCACACCAAATTCAGTCTGGTACACTCATAGTCAGGGATCACAAAGCCATTTTCACTCTCACTTTTGTCTGATTTATGCATCAATGTTTCTATTTTGCAAAACTGGGTACAGAGTGGTCTCCAGTACAATCAGAGGCATGTGCTTGTTGCTTTGGTGCAAGCACTGTGCAAGTATACTTGGGTGTCCATTTGCAACAAGAAGCCCAGGGCGTAGCTGTCAAAGCATGGCATCTCATGTGGAGGATGTCCCCCATGGTGGGCACAACATGAATTAGCTTGTTACAACCTTGGAAATAGCTCTAAACCAGCTTGGAATCCTTGCCACAATTGATATCATCATCCCCGACTATATGATGCCTGGTGCCTTAGCTCATGCCAAACTCAATTTGATCCAACCTCAATTCTGGTTGTCAAAGTTGCATGTGTGTACATGAGAAAGAATTAGGAGAATGGAATAAGGACTGTGGGTGGATGGTATCAATGGAGACAGCACACAAGTGGCTTGGGAAGGCCATAGAAAATTGGAAGAAGAAAGCCCTGGAAGGGCTAGGAGGATACATTGATAATCTGAAACCTGACAATGTGTGTGTCATAGACAGAGACATTGCCCCATGGATCTCCTAGGATCCCAAGGAGATCCATGGCAATAACAGATCAGATAGGAGTTATGGGACATAGATTGGATAGGATAGGATCAGATAGGACACTCTGATCACTGTGGATATGAACTGATGGACTGCAGATAAGAGATAACTGACTAAGACCACAGTCTTATTGGCTATCCTTATCTCTGACTCAAATGTATTCCCATGGCATTAGGCCATCTGACTCATGTACATAGATAAGGCTCATGTATATATACAGGGCAGTATTTGACCTTGGGACACCAGGTCAAATATCCCTTGTTCAACATCCAACAACTCCTGAGTGATTATTACACTCAGGCCTCACTTGACTTTTACTTTATGGTGGCTAATTAGCCCCCTTTAGTAGCAATTGTTGCACTTGCAGACAGTGTGTAGGAAACTCACCCAGTTGATAGGAGGACATGAGGCCCATCCCTCATGTCTAGAACATTGGATATTTGACCTTCCAATGGTCACCCAGTTTCCAAGTAAGCCCCTGCTTGCATACACTGCTGCCTAGGCAAGGACCTGCCAAGACAAAAGTCAGACTGGGTCCCTATAGTAGTCACTACACTCACACTGGGAATTCTCCCATCATTTCTCACTGCAAGCAGACTTAGTCAGCCTTTGGGCAAAGTCTTAGCATTATAGACAGTGGGCCAATGCCTTTTTATAAATCCTGTATTTACAGGTCACAAAACCCTACACCCAGTAGGTTGCTGTTCATGCATCACCCAGCTAGTTATAGCACCTTAGGCTACAGGACTAGGGATGTCAGTCCCAGTTTTTTTGCGAGTCCAGGGCGAATATAGCTCAACGATGGAGATATATATCAGAAAACTATCTTTACCGATTGTAGCCAGCAAAAAACCAGCACGATCTGTAAGTTTAGATTTTTGATATCATTTCTCTTCATTGTGCTATTTCAGCTCCAGGTTGCACTGGATTCCAGGACTGACATCCCTATACAGGACCCATCTCATTGTGGAAGAAGTCATGTTAACCACAAACAGTATTCACTGCTGTGACCTTGTGAACAATAAGGTAGTTTGCACTGACTTCAGTGCTTACTTCCAAAAGGAATCTGGCAAGCTTGGTACCAGTCTAAGAGAAGGGCATGGGGCATGGTTTCTAGGTCCCATTGATTGCTGAATAAGCAGAATTTTTCAACACCCTCAATTTGTTTGAGTATATGTGCCATTTGCTGACCACCATTGTACATAGAGATAACCTAGGTGTATACTTCTGTTGCAGTTGTTATACACCCAATCTCCTATCAGGCATCTTGCACAAGGTTTATCAGTGAAGGACCCAGAACAAATCACCCCAACCTACTACAAATACTTCCTCTACTTCTGATTGACCAACTCTAGGATTGATCCAGTTCCAATCTTGGGTCATGTTTAACAACTATCTTCATAACAATGGAAAATATTAAGTCATTCCACCCAAATCAGTTAAATGAGACCAAAAGGGTAGGTTTACTACCAATCCCTACCCAAGTACCACAGAGGACAGAACCATTGCAATAAGCTGAAGCAGTAGTAGAGAACCTGCCAGAATGTCACAACCCATTGAACACCCTGAACCCACAATTGAAACCCTCCAAGCCAACATCCATAACCTACACCAAGTGGTCATGCAACTTCAAGAATACATTGAAGGTAAGTTCAAGACCACTTGGGCACAACTCAATGAAATCAAGGACATTGCCATTGCCACAAGGGATGTGGCAGAAGATAAAGCCCAAGAGGAAGAGGAGGAAGTTCCCACAACCCCAGAAGGGAAAGGGAAAAGGCAAGAAGAACAAACTCCCAGGCCAACAACAAGTCTGGGAATGGGTGTGGGAATGGGGGCCTTCTCTTGTGGAAGCTACACCTCATCAATCCTTGCTCCCCACCCAACCAATAGCTCCAGCCTCCTCACACCCTTGGCCTTGCCCAGAACCAGTGAACCAGAACCCAAAAAACCATCAAGGTCAGGAATTCAGTTCAGTTCCAGATTGAGGGAAACTTCCCCTGAACCACAACATGGTTGCAGCACAGCACCAGTTGAGCAGAAGAAAAAATACAAGGTCAAGGCACCCTCTAAACTAAAGAGTATAGTGCCAAAAGATGTCAAAAAATGGCTTATGGATGTGACTGTCTAGGTGAACTGATACAAGGATGAGTTCAATAATGAACAAGAATTCATCCTATAGCCATTCACACTACTGGAGGGAGAGGCAGGAGATTGGGCCTTTCCCTTCCAAGGAAAACTCCTAACAGAAACAAGATTCAACCCAGCACCAATCTGGACCCTAAAACAATTTGCAGATGGATTGTTAGGAGCTTTTGGGGATCCAGATGCTGAAAGAGCAGCAGCCAGAAAAATTGTGGAATTAACCCAAACAGGAATGACAGTGGAATACACCACCAAATTCCAAACCATTGCCACAGACCTTGAATGGAACAAGGCTGCCCTTATGGGCCAATATTCAAGAGGTTTGCACTGGAAGGTCAAGGAAATTCACCCACAACAAGAAACCCAACCAACTACTCTGCAGGGGTTAATTGACACTGCCCAAAGGATTGACACCATCTGATGGGAAAATGAGGAAAGCCAGCCAAAGAAAGAAAAGGCTAAGGAAAAGGGGAAATCTACAACCCCAAGCACTGGATCAACAACCAAGGAAAAGGTTGTAGACAAAGAAAACTTTGTGGACCAAGAAGAAAGAGACCACTGCCAAAAGGAAGGACTATGCATCAAGTGTGGTGAAGCAGGACATAATATCAAGGAATGTCCTAATGGCTGGCACAAAGGAAAGGCCAAGAAACAAGAGAAAAAGGAGCCCAAGAAGGAGAGTGTAAAAGTAGCCCAAGACAAACTGGAAGAAGTTGAACTTGAGGCAGAGTCAGGAAAAGAATAAGGTCTTGTATGTCTGCAGATACAAAGACCTCATCAGAAGTTTACAAAGAATATGTATATAACACTATGGAATCAAATTGCCCCCTCCTCTATACAAACATAACTTTGATAAACTTTGATGCAGACCCACTCCTAGCCCTTATCAACTCCAGCACAACAGCCAGCTTTATCCATCCCAAATTGGTGGAGAAATTAAAACTTCCCACCATTACACTACAAAGACCCTGAGTTATTACTATGCTAGACAGATCCACCCCCAAAAGGGGAAAGGTATGGAGAAAAGTGTCCCTCAAGTTCATCTGTGAAGGAAGGAAAAACAAATGCAATTCCTTAACCATGGATATAGGACACAATCAACTAATCCTAGGGAATAACTGGTTATGCAAATACAATCCAATCATAGACTGGGTTGAGGAGACCCTCCAATTCCCAGAACTAGTAGATATTGCAACAGAGGATGAAGCAGACACAGACACCCTTAGGGATATACCTGAAATCTATCACAAATTTGCAAAAGTCTTTGGAGAAGAAGAGTTCTCCAAACTTCCACCCCATTGAGAATTTGATATCACTATTGAACTCAAGGATGAGGATAAAAAACTTAATAGCCCCTTGTATGCTATGACTGACTCAGAATCTATTGAACTCAAGGAATGGTTGGAGAAGGAACTGTGAGATGGCAAGATTTGCCCAAGCAAGTCTAGTATCTCCAGCCCTGTGATGTTCATTCCCAAAACCAATGGGAAGAGACTGGTCATTGACTACTAAAAGCTAAACAACAACACAATCAAAAATGTTTATCCTCTATCCAGACCAGATGACCTCATGGCCAAGGTTCAAGGAGCCAAGATCTTCACCAAGCTTGATCTTAGGTGGGGGTACAATAATGTACAGGTAAAAGAATAAGACATGTGGAAGACAGCATTCTGAACCAAATATGTATTATTCAAAACTCTAGTTATGCCATTTGGTCTTACAAATGCCCCAGCCACCTTCCAACATTTCATGAATTCACTCTTCTGAGACATGTTGGACATAAATGTAGTCATATACCTAGATGATATCCTAATCTTTTCACAAAATGAGGAGGATCACCAGAAACATGTGGAGGAAGTGTTGAAAAGACTCTAAGATAACCAGCTCTTCTGCAAGGGATTGAAATGCTTCTGCCATAGGAAGGAAGTGGATTACCTAGGGATTGTCATCTCAGTTGACAGTTTCTCCCTAGACAAACTCAAGGTTTCAGCCATTCTAGAATGGCCAGCCCCTGAGAACAAGAAACAGCTTCAAAGTTTCTTGGGATTCACTAATTTCCTGTGATGATTTGCAAAAGATTTTAGTATTATCACATGACCCTTAAACAACCTCCTGAAAAAGGATGCAGAGTGGAGCTGGGGAGAAGAACAACAATGGGCCTTTGAGGGGTCACAGAAAACCATTACCAAAGCACCAGTACTGGCCCATGTGGATCCAAACAAACCTTACTTCTTGGAAACAGATACATCACAAGCTGCCATGGGTGCAGTCCTCAGCCAAAGACAAGAGGATGGGCAACTACATCCTGTGGGTTACATGTCACAATCCTTCAAGAATGCCAAATGCAATTACAATACCCATGACAAGGAGCTCCTAGCCATCATTCAGGCCCTGGAGTTCTGGAGAATATTCCTAGAAGGAACCCAGATTCCCATTACCATCTTCACCAACCATAGGAACCTTGAATATTGGCAAGAAAGCAGGGGCTTTAACAGACAACATGCCAGATGGTACATCCTACTTGCCAATTACAACTTCCATACCCATTACTGACCTGGTAAACAATCCAATAAGCCAGATGCCTTGTCAAGAAGGAGTGATCATGCCAACATTCCACCTGAGCCCCAGATTATGTTGCCCAAGGAAATCTTCACAAATGCAGCCACCCTGGACTCAGACACCCATAGAGTCAAATGGCAAGGATATGGGCCAGAAAGTAATACATGGGAGCCCAAAGAGAACCTAAAAAATGCCGAGAAAATTTTACAAAAATATCATCAAAATCTATTGAAAAAGGCCTTTGAATCCTCCAAAGGACTTAGAGGGGCAGTGTCATAGACACAGACATTGCCCCATGGATCTCCTAGGATCCCAAGGAGATCCATGGGATTAATGCATCTGATAGGAGTTATCATCAGGAAAACCACATTTTGCATAGATACAGCTCAATACATCCAACTTTTTTCTGCATTACCTGAAACACACAA
>WSTI01011604.1:7657-18425 GCA_019616915.1 Ceratobasidium sp. 423
GTACGATACGGGGTTGGAGGTAATAGAATACGCACCCAAAAAGCGGCACAAGGTCATATCTAATATTCCAGGCCACGCGACGAGCTAGTTCGAGGGCCACCTGCAATCGGACGATCAGCACGATAGGACTCAATGGAGAACAGGCTGCCCACATCGCGCGCCATCCAGGTGCCTTGCATTTTTAGATAACCCCCGCGAACCCTTCTCAGCTTGCTAGCGAGATCTGGCTGAGATTCGAGTATCTTGACAATATCGGCTGAGGTCAATGCAAATAATCATTAGTCCGGGATCGACGTAGTGCGAGGATAGAGAAGGGCCTGCCTTTTGAGTTGCCCAACGCTAATTCGATGAGTGTATGAGCAAGCCATTGTGGGACAGTGATGACGAAAGCTCACCCTTCCAGATGCCTATGAACCAACGCCCAAGTTAGCGCGGGAAATGGCCTGGGCCTGAGCACTGACCTGTCCAGAGCACGTAGCCATCGTCTGTGTCCATCATGATCCATTGGCCGTTGAGTGGGTATTCATATACGGGGCTAGCCGAAATTGTAAGGAGGCGTTTTGAAAATCAGGCAAATGAGACGTACACATAGCCCCGAGGGTCGGAGCTGGTCACGTATCTCGCCTTGGTGACTCTATGGTTGGGCGTCATGTACAGAACTTGGGGCGAACTGGACGAAGGGGGGTCAAGGGGAGCCATGTCGGAGGAAGAGGCATGGGGTGTAGTCTGGGCAGACGAGCTATGTCAAGTGAAAAGGCCCGGGATAGATGTACACACCTGAGAGCCGGATGCGTGGTCCATGGTAGACTGGGCTGCTGCGCGTGCTTTAATCGGGATTGAAAGATCAACGTGGTCGATCAAGCGGCGTTGACGTGCGGGGCCAAATGCCAATGCCACGAGGCCGTGTCAAGTGATCGGTGTACCGACGGCACCAGCGCGGGAGGGGGAAATTCTGCGCATGGCCTCCATACATACCCCCATGACGCGTGCCCAAGTAATCACAATAACACGCGCCACACTCTGCCTGTGTCTTCCCCACACATGCCATCCTCCACGAATATCCGAAATTTTATCCCAGCCCAGTTCCATTTCAGCTGATCTTCACCATTCTTTGCTGACTAATCCTTCGCTCCCTATTTCCATGTGCGTCGGACAGGGCGCGTCGATTCCTGGTCTATGCCACGTTTGTCGATATGACCACCAGGCAAGGCAAGACTGGTACTTGTCTGATGCCTGCCAATCTTCTACTCAATTCGTGGTGGCTGGGCGGTGGTGGCTGAATATAGTGAGGAATTCTCGATGCTAAATCGTGAGTTTGTGCCGATGTTTGGCCGCCGATGTTTCCCCGAGCTGTGCTCCAGAGCCCTAGTTGTAACTTGAGACCAAATTACTTGCACACAGCTACAATCCGGGCAACATACCGGACCCAATACCCAACATCGCAGCTACGTGGACTGATCCCATCGTAGTTAGTTCGCACGCCTGGAAGCCTACGATAGAACACTGAACGCCGTTCTGAGTGGATCAGTCTTGGTGTACCCCGCGTTCCGGTAACCTACCCAAGTTGCCATTTCCGTAACAAGCAGCTTTCTTATATAAGCTCGACGGCCAGTTGTCGAGCACCCAATCTCATTGCTATGCTACGATGCTTGATCGACTGACCGACGTCTAGGGACCGAGAGTGCTACCAGCCTTGAGCTCGATTTAGCTCCAAATTCTTGCCTCGGACGCTAGTTGTTAGGGGGCTCTCGGTACCGTAGGATGCCCATTGCGCGAAAAAAACACGCGCTACGGCGGCATTTGATGGGTACCTATTCGTATTAACCTGGCAAGAAAAGCAACCGGTGCACCCATACAGTAATCGGTGCGAACCAATTGTACGGACGGCAGATGCACCTCAGATATCACATCCGCCAGCTGGCCCCAACCCAACACCCTACACCGCGCACGGTGCACAACTATTTTCATTCCTTCTTCGCCAGCACGGCATCCGAAAGAACCCGACGTTTAACACCGAACCTTCCACTCCCGACAATCACCTGTTATCCAGACTCCGTCGTTCTTGGGGGTTGGGTGCTTCCCCGATTCGGCGCTTGTACCCCTGCCCCGTCTGGTCGATTACCCATTCCGAATTGTTCTCGCCGCCATCAGCCCTTAAGGTCGACGAATGAACTCAATCAGGCAGCACACGCAGGGAAGCGGGGAAGCCGCGTGGCTTTCTGCTGCACAATTCGTGATCCACAGATTGTGTTCGAACTCGGAAATTGGTTTTCCTCCCACCACGCGCCATGCCCGGACTAGAGGGCACACACGGAGCTCGACGGCTTTTGGTGTCAAGTGACGGGAATTAAACGTTATTATGAGCGTGCAAGTTGAGTTATGTCTCGTGGCTTCGAGTTCTGAACAGGGTGAGGTTGGATGAGGTTGAGAGTTGACATCTGGACCGTCGTCCAGGGAAGTTGATGCGACCCTGAGGATCTTGCGCCACTGGGGGAACTCATGTTGAATCGAAGTGTCGGAACGGACTGACCCATTTGTTGAGCGCAAATGGCCATTTAGGTTTCACAACTAGGCATATGGCTTCAGGAATAGCTGGACCGACCCAAAGAAGTCCGTCGTATGGTACGTTGTTAGAAGTACGATAAGCGCTTCCAACACGACCTAGATGAGCCGTTATGGTATGCAAATGAATGTGCTTGGATGGGTTCGAATGCCGGCATGCTGTCTTCTACTTGAGGACTTGATGGATCTGCACGCGTGCGGCTCAGAGGGGGCAAACGCCTATTATAGTTCAACGCCGTGAACCTTAAATCACATGTGATTGAATAGACTCTTTTAACTTGAAATCGCATGTACCTGTGACTAAAACAATCAACGGGATGTTCAGCCCTGAGGCGCTTGCCTGGAGCGGCATTCAGCCGCGGCAATAGCGCGTACGTGCCACCTCGGGTCGGCATAATGGGCGATTCTTACCAATCGATCACAAAGTTCTACTATCAGGGGTCTCAAGGCTCAGGTTAGCCTTCACATAGCTTGTCCCCACGGGCAAATGACGTGCATGCACTTATATCCAAATGATCATCTCGAATAATGCAACGTAAACTAGTAAGGGGGTAGTATCGTGGCCCACAGCCTATCGTTAAACGTAGATTTAATCGTTTCAGTCTTTAATTCATGCGGAAAGTATATCCCGACGTTTTCTAAGGAGTTCCAGGCGCATTTCGCAAACCCCCGCAGAGGCTATTCGAATACACTTGCGTAGCGGGTTCAATCAGTGGTACCGCAGTGGTACCGCGCGGGAACCCAAGCACATATCATAGGCTTTCTGAATGGTCATATTCACTTATGCAATACTCGTGGGTAAATTAAGATGGGGCCTGAAAGTGCCAAATTTAAAACGTCAAGCAAGGCACCCAATGACGCATAATAAATGATCCATTCATTTTAGATAGGATCGCTAAATCGATGACTCAAGGCATAATGATCTGGGTTGATACGGAGGTAGCTTTTACGTATGCATCGATTCAAAGACGGAGACATGCGGTGATACACGATTTAGACCAAGCGACTCTCGTACGATTGGGGTTAAAACCCCCGTGAGGGAGTGTACCGATTCTAAAAGGCTGTTCAGACGGAAGATATACTCAAACCCGTGTTCCACCGGGCTGCATTGGTTGGTTGTACGGCTCAATGCGCTCAATTTCAATTTTCATCAAACTTGCAGCTCTGGGAGCTAGATCGGCGGGCTGCTTATAGTCTCACGTCATATGCGTGCCCATAACTGTAGATCAGAACAGCCTCCAAATCTACCGTATCCGGGATTTGGAAGAGGAAAGATAGTACGTGACGCTGCCTCCGAAGGTTCTCTTGGCCTGGCTATATGGGTCTTGGACCCAGACTTGGCTGAAATCGCGGTCGCGTCGCAGAATGGATTTGTTATCTCTGCTCTAACCCTTTGTTGGTGAACAACGTGTGGATCTGCATTAGAGTTATGGACATTTCGGTGATAATTAACAACCCCGACAATACGACGTGCGTTTGTCAGTGTAATTATGTGAATGCCTAATTATTCATCTTTCATTCGATCGCATTAGGCCCGTTTCATTGGAACTTCTCGCTTAGGCGGGACGGGTAAAATTTCAGGACCGTACGCTAATCTCGATTCTCTTTGTCGTTGCCATATGATGTCCACTTCCCACAGTATGTTCTACCTCAATGTAAGCCTAGACCAACGACTAGCCGGCATGTCAAAATGTCAAGGTAAAGAAATACACTCGGCTCACCGAGTATTATTCTTGTACTCAATCTCCAAGGAGCTAATCATATATTCACAAATCGCGTCCTAACAAATCAAGCAAAAAGCATACAAAACAAGCCAGACCGGCCATCATAAGGGGCATACAAGTCGCCCCCATCGATACTAAACAAACAAGTTGGTAACGATACAAGCGACGAGAGCGTCCAATATATCAGATGGCTATCGATACAGTAGACAAGACACGCCAAAAAACAGACAAGAGGAAATAACTGGATAAACCGTAACTCCCAGAGAAAAGAAACGCCGGCCTAAAAGAAGGGTACGGATCCAGGCGGACCGGCCGCTTCCTGACCGTACCGACGTATTAGTTTTAGATCAGTGGAATCATCGTTTGGCGACGACGCCAGTGACGTAGACGATGCCTTCGCGCTTGTGAGCCCTCCAGCCGTCACGCCCGAGAAGTTTCATAACAGCGGGGGCAATGACCGGCACATTTCCTTTGGAGTGCCGGCCTACACCTGTGATAATTTGAAGAGGTTCGTTGGGAGTAGAAGCTAATAACCGTACAGGGCTCTGTCAGCCGAGTCCTTAAGCATATCGGGCACACAACGCACCCGAGCCGGCCGAGGACCACCAAGTATTTACGCTCTCCTTGACAACTTCCAAAGATTCGTTTACCGTCAGACCGTGGAGGTCGATCGCCTTGCTCGAGGTCCTACAAATACAGGGTGAGTTCACACGTTTCGCTGATTATGTAATAAGACCCATACTTGTCTTGCTTGGCCTTGACGCCTGCCTTGGCTGCCTTCAATCTCCATTCGCGCTCTTTTGCGGCATAGTCCTTGGCTTGATTCGAGTAGAAAAGGGCAGCCTCTCCTCCGTACTCGTGCTTTCGCCGGGTATAGACTTCTGAAGCTTGTCTGAGGGCCTGTATAGTGACACATAAATTCGAAGAATAATTCGAGAACAAGGCGTGGACATACCGCATGCCGCTTCTCCTTCCAATACATAACTTCCTCTATGCATGCGTCTACATCGTTCTCGTTCGCTCCGGTTTGATCGACACTATCCACCCCCACAGCTGTCGTCCATTGGCTGGATCCCGGAATAGACGCGGCTTGAGAATAAGATACCGCAATGGGCTTGGCTTTGGGGCGAATAGGTACCGTACCCCAGACAGGCTTCATAGGGGATACCGGCGATTTCACTACATCTGACGCCGTAGACTTACGCCGAGTGGTGGGGAGAGGTGAATCTGGTGGGGCAACGGGCAAATTGGCTTTCTTTATGGTTGGGGATTCAACTGGGACTGGCGAGGTCGTGTAATGTGCAATCACGGGGACCTTTTCGTCAAGCTCTTTGAGGATCTCGATAAGGTGGTACGCATCATCGGGTTGGGATGCTGTTGCACGAAGACACAAATTGGCATCATCAAAATCGTCCGGCCCGGCGTCTAATAAGGAAATGAGTGCCACCAGGGCAAAATCGTCGATGGTGTTTGTATTTCCCAGGGTTGCGAGGGTCGCACGAAGGGCGTCCGCGGGGGTAGAGTGGCTGGGGTTGTGGAAAGCCGAAGAAAAAGTGGACGAGGGCACGTTTGGTAGAATCGAACCAAGCCGGGTGGCAACCGAGTCGATATAAGTCCAGGGGTCGACCGTCGTAGACAAAGGTGGAGAATTAGACGCCGGGCGGTGAGGGGGGAGCTGACCATGACGAACGACACCGAGGACGAATGATGGTTGTTGTTTGCCCTTCCCCTTGGACTTGGACTTGGTTTTACGGGTAGGAGTGGTGGGGGTCGGTTGCTTGGGTTCTTGCTGAGCCTTGGTGACATTGGCCCATTCTTCGACCGATTCAGGGGTAAGGGTTTGCTTATTTGGGAAATCGTCGTCCGCCCATTCGCCCCTGTTCCGTAGATCACGAATTAAGTCATTCGAGAGGAGAATGTCAATAATAGGATCGAGGTTCTCTGCCCCATGCTCGTCGAGAGTGGATTGGAGAGTTTTTGAATCGATATCCGGAAATAAATTTTGTAAAAAGCCGAGGGGAGTTGAAAATGACTCCAATGAATTGCTGCTCGATGACGTGGGTGAGCTTGAGGAATCGTTGAAGACGTCTGACACAGAGCCAGATGACGTGAGAGAAGCTCCCTCGAGCGCTGAGGATATGGACTGGACGTCATCAGCCGGGGAGCAAAGTGAAGCGAGAGTTTCATGGAGCTGAGTGAGCTGTTGTTGCTGTTTGATATCGAATTCCGTCAAGAACGCCGCAATGAGCGAGGGGTCCAACGAGGGATATTGGCTCTGGCACGACGGCAATGAATCAATTAATGAGCGGTAATCTGATTGCCAAGTTCAGCCTCACTTGTAGCGTTTCTTGCGAGAGAGTGGCGGGGGTCGTGTTTTTGCCCATCGTGGACTCGAGGGAAGTGTTAGAAAATCACGTGATGTGGCAGGGGACTTCGTCCTCGGTCTGTGGCTAATTTAACGAATCAAATTGTCGGTGAATAAACCGTGATTGGTGAGTCTTGCTCTAAATTGCCCGAGAGAAGGCCAGTTATGCGTGTATGTTATAATGAAATAAAAATAATGAAATCGGGCGCACAACAACGTTTAACTCTCGACCTCCATCATCAAGTTCACCGTGAGTCCATTGAAGATGTTCAGGTACGATCAGCCATGAGCTAGAATTGTTTGACCCGAGTCGAAATGTATAGTACCTATACTTCTAGTACTGCGTCTTTGTACCCCTGTCTGAGATTTGGCGGCCCACTCTGCTCGAGCTCTGTAATTAATCCCTCCCGAAATGGTGGGGGGAGATGGTACCCAGGTGAAGCACTGCAGTCTCTGGGGGCTATTTGAAGTTAGCTCGTCCCAGATTAAACAGGGAGGGAGATAGTTTCCGTTAAAGCGACCAATGTTCGAGGATTAACTGCGCATATACCCACCAATGCGATACCCGTGCTTCAGGCGACGAGACAAACAAAGAAATTTGCTTGGTAGAATCCAGAAAAGCCGGATTATAGGTCGGGGCCGAGTAGAAGTGGGAGGCATTCAGCCGCGTAGTTAGCAATTAGCGATGTGGTGGACAAGGCTAAGTCTAGTCACGCCTGGCATAATTATCGGGGCTTCGGCGCTCATGGCGTCACCCTTCATCGTCAGCAGTGTTTCCTTTCCATGAGAACAAACACTTACAATGACAAGGGTTATTGTGGTGCCCGAATGGGCGGGGGCGCTGGCGATCTAGGGTAATTTGCAATGTGGCAACCATTTGGCCGAGCATTCACTGCATGATGATAATCAGCCCCAGCCGGAAAAACAGTGATATTATTACCCCACAGCTGCCTCAAGTTGACATTTATTGAGCGTTCTCCCCGGCCAATCACTGGAGAAATTCTGGCTTCTCGCCTCCAGCCTTCTAGAAGGTATGGGCGAGACTAGGAGGACGGAGGCGAATTTCTCCGCCACGCTCGCCTTCATAGGTTCCTCGGTTATGTCCGTAGGTTTATGAACCAGGGATAAGCATATATCCGTTTCTTGTTCAAGATAAACTGCAATATATGATTTGCACCCGCGCACGGCGGTTCCAGAAATATTTCGTTTGATATTGCTCCAGGCTGAAACCCAATACCGCATCATCCTCAGGAGGCTGAGCATACGTATAAACACTAAATTTTTCCAGACACGATAGAACACAGTCCCCCCCTTTCTTTAATAGATATTTTCTATAATGCACGCTCGTTCGATTTCTATTGTTGCTGCGGCAGCAGCCGGTGGCTACTATTCGGGTTCATTACAGGGCCCCAGAGGTAAGTGATAATTGGGACAAAAGTCATGGTTGTGTTCACGAGAGTATCGTCAGATGTGATAATCCAGATGTTTGGTTGGAATTGGGATAGCATTGCTACCGAGTGTACTAGTTTTATTGGACCAGCTGGATATGGGTTTGTTCAGGTACGCATATGTGTTTGCTCCCGACTGCTTGTATGCCTAAGCTTGAGCATCGGCCAGGTTTCTCCTCCGTCCGAACACATCACTGGGTCACAGTGGTGGACCGATTATCAGCCTGTGTCGTATACCCTCACTTCAAAACGGGGTGACAGGAGTCAATTTGAAGTAAGTCATTTTGCCCTGGTCGGTGAGATTGTTTCTCATTGCTGGGATATTTAGAACATGGTGGCCACTTGCAAGGTAATTGTGATTCTGCTGTGATTCTTCCTCTCTCAAACGTTGGCGTTCGGATAGAAAGCAGGAGTTGGGGTAATTGCCGATGCGGTCATCAACCATATGACTAGCTTAGACAACGGTACCGGGGTTGCTGGCTCGGGTAAGCAAAATTCTCGTTTTCAAGACCTGAGTTCTAACGCGGAGTTATAGTATTTAGTAGGTCGCTTAATGCTTTAATAGTCCTCAATTGATTCAAGGCCTTTGCAATAGCCCACTACAACTATCCGGGTATCTATGACGACAGAGATTTCCACCACTGCGGAAACCCTCCTAACGACGATATCGCCGATTATAACAATCGGACTCAGGTTCAGACATGCGAATTGCTCAACCTTGCCGAGTAAGTAAAGCTACATCCTGGTATTCAATACATTTCAAGTTGACTTGATAATCAAGTTTGGCAACTGAAACGGAGCGCGTTCGTTCACGTCTGTCGGATTATCTAAACGATTTGCTATCACTAGGTGTGGTAGGCCTCCGAATCGACGCTGCTAAACGTAAGTCCCAATACTTGGTCCGGGAGTGGCGCGACATTAGTAATAATTATGTTATAGATATCGCAGCCGGGGATATAGCTAGCATTCTGAGCCGACTGAGGTCCGACATCTACATCACACAGGAGGTTTGTTCAGCCTAATCTCTTCAATGTGTTTGGTGGATAATCATACTCAATTCAGGTCATTTTCGGCTCGGGAGAGCCAGTCTTACCATCCGAATACACTAGGAATGGCGACGTACAAGAGTTTCGTTATACCTCAGCACTGCAGAACGCATTCCAGGAAGGAGGGATAGCTGGGCTACGGGATGCCGGACAGTCTGGTATGTCCCCATCCACGTTGATATTTTATGATGTTGACGATAACATGTGCTATCAGATTGGGTTGACCCGAGGGGGGCAAATGTGTTTGTGGCGAACCATGATACCGAGCGGAACGATCAGTCCCTATCATACCAGTCTGGGTCTATATACACGCTCGCCCATATTTTCATGCTGTGAGGCAGCCTGGTGCGTTGAAAACATGCCTATACTAACAACTGGTGGCCGATTAGTGCATACCCATATGGAACGCCCAGCGTTCTGTCTTCATACTCATTCTCGAATTATGATACTGGGGCACCCGTCAACGGCACCGGAACATGCACTGGATATAGAGGCGCCGGTGGTTGGCTGTGTCAGCACAGGTGGGCAGCAATTCAGGGTATGGTTTGGTGGCGGAATGGTGTCAGCGGCTCGGTGAATAACTGGGTGGTTGGATCCGACCAGCAAGTTGCATTTGGACGAGGTAAGCGACGGACACTAAATTGAACACAGGCTCTAATAAATCTACGTTCCTTTTTTCATAGGAAGGACTGGGTTTGTCGTAATCAACAACGCGGATTCAGCTTGGACTGGGTCATTCAAGACTCGTTTACCGGATAATTCATATTGCGATATGGTCTCAGGAACCCATGTGGGAGGAAGAAAATGCACTGGTGCTTCGTAAGTGACCTTATATCCTTCATTCGTTGTCACGTTTTGCTTAATTACGGTCGTCCAGATATACGGTTTCAAGCGGAGCCCTAACGGCGACGTTACCGCCCCGTTCTGCCCTCGCATTATCCATAAAGGCCATTGGATCTGGATCTGGTCCGACGAAAGAGGGGGGAGCTGCTTTTGTTTCATTCCAGGTTCACGTCCAACCAAACACGGGGGAGGTGAGTCAATGCTTGAGGCACCAAGCCCGTACTGCGGCCTGACCTCGAGACAGAATGTATTCGTTGTCGGGAGCTCTTGGCAACTTGGGAAGTGGGCACCAGAAAATGCAGTAAGTTTTCGTAGCTGACAGGTTGAAATAGCGTTTTTGAACTCGGTTCGTAGATTCAGCTCTCTTTCTTGGACTCGAAATGGACTATAAACATGACAATGCCTACCGAAGCTGTATTCTCATACAAGTACCTGCGTAAGGCGGCGAATGGCACAGTGGGTATCTTTTGGTAAATACCTGTTCATCATAGCTGACCCTCCACTACCAGGTGACTTGGGAGTCTGACCCGAATCGTTCTGCTACTGTTCCCAAGTCTGGATCTGACTCCCTGCTCCTATATGATACATGGCGGTGAAGAAGTAGCTTTTAGAGCACGTTTTCCTGCAGTGCTTCTGACGTCAATCATCAGACTAAGCAGTGTACTGACGCATACATCCATTTATATATTTTTCTAGTCTATCCAACACACATCATGAGCCCCCATTATTGCTGTGATTTCCAAGTAATACCATTGGGACGGTTTCTTCGGCACTAATTAT
>WSTI01011605.1:0-18259 GCA_019616915.1 Ceratobasidium sp. 423
CAGAACTGTTGGAGAGCAGGGAACAGAGATGTCTTGTCAACGGTGGAGGTCATATCCCAATCCTTCCCAGGAAGTGCTCCCACAATGGTGAACCGGTCAACAGATGGGAAGGACCCAAGATTGAACAGGCCGATTTTGGCTAATATCTTCCAGTTGACAGTAAGTTCACGCACCCCAGTGTATCTCCCTAGGGGGCTTGGCGATGCTGCCATCGATTGAGACACCGGCCCCCAGAAGTACCCTAGTTCCTCTTGCTCTTTCCTAAGGTTACGGTACTGTAGCCATGCATTGCAATTGCTTCGGTCATCTGTTGACTCCTCATCTAAGCTGAGGTGCGAAATTCCAGGTGCGCGTGTCATGATACTGTTGAGATCAATATCCAATGCCCGCACATCACAGAGCTGGAGCCGGGATAACGAAGGGCCTAGCATCAGTACCGTAAAATGCATTGAATGCACCCAATTGCGCAGGATCTTGTGCTTAGGCCGCGTTGGACAGGAGCTACCACTCCCAGCTTCGCTAAAATCTACCGCCTTCTCCTCATCTTCATCGTCATCATCGTCATCTTCATCGTCATCATCATCATCATCGTCGTCGTCGTCGTCGTCGCCACCATATGGGTATGGGTATGGCTCCTCCCGGGGTCGCATGGTTATCTGGCGTAGTCTTGGCAACAATGGTGTAGATTTATCCAGTGCGCCGAAAACTAGGACTCTATACTGTTGAGATGTCATGGAAAGAGGCCGTACATCGATCTCGCGGATAAAGGGCGCGTAAACTTTCCACCGGGACAGGTCAGTATGCCGTTTACCGCCTTTGCTGCGGAATGTCTGATAAGAATACCAATAGGCACAAAGTTCGCTGGCTTAGTAGGAAGTCAATGCCAATCGCCTCGCACTAACTTACCAGCAATCTGATTAGGATCTGTCCTTTAGGTACAAAGCGCCACAGTACACGAATCGCATGGCCAAAAGAAAAACGGGACGTCCGGGCAAACGCATATAAGGTTGGTCGGTCGCAATGTGCTATGACGAGGCGCTTGAGTTCGTCAGGTAGGGTTAGGAATTGATGCATCGTCACTTTGCCCCGAGGCTGGTACGACCGCAGTTTACAAGCTCAGCTGTGAAAGCTCTGGGCTGACTTAAACTTAAATCTGACCAGAGAGTAGTGGCCGTGCTATTAGGAATATGGGGGGTGCCGGGACTAGTATGACCGAGTGTAACCGAAAGCATTTCAGGTGTTCTGGCATTGATCAAAGCCTCCAGAATACAGTCTAGACCCCAAAAAGGTACCCTTTCCGACCCCCAGACGGGGTAGGATAATAAAGGGGTTACAATTATTAACCCGACAGCTCCACGGAATGAGCGGAAATGAGCCCACAAGTTCTTGACCTGGTTATGGTTAGGCGGCTTCTTCCCAGCACAGGGTCTACTTCCCCTGTCTCTGTTGGCATCCATCAGGCCCGGGGAATCGAATCGGCGGTCCTAAACTGTTTACAGGGCGGAATTTGCCAAATGCAAAAGGCTAAAACCACGTTGTGCTGGGAATAAGGGTTGGTGGTGTGGTTGTATTAGGGTAGCAAACTCGGGCCAAACCGAGTCAAAACTGGCGCAAAACTTAGCTAAAACTGGACTTCCATCAGGGATCTTGAGGGGGTGGTTATAACACATTATAACCTTAAAATCTATAAAACCTTGGAGCTTGGTTACAAGCCTATGAAACCAAATTTAGATCCCATGATTTGTCCATAGACCATGACGTCAGTCAGTATACATGGTTATGACCAAACCAACCGTATCACGGCTGATAATCAGCCACAGATCTCTTTCCGATACGACACACGGTCGGGTGTCTATGCTCTTCCTGTATTTAGATAGTGTATTTAACACAAATATTTTACATGATAGGGGCGTTAAGGACACGATAGCATCCTCTCAAATGGTGAAGCACCAGTTACCCGTTTAACTTCCTTAACTAGGCCTGAACTTACCACGAAACATTGCAGGACATGTGGTATCCCACAAATAATCATATCAAAATTACCAACAACTCCCCTCCTAGTAAGCTCTAGCCTAAATGTTCGAAGTTACACTGCTTACCGTAACACATCAATGTGTAGCAAACTTAGGCTGTCACATCCTGGCCCCCTGCTGCTTGATAGTTAGCTCATGAGTTAACACACAAGTCAATAAAAGGGGTATTTGGCTACACTGAAGTTACTTTTGAGTTGCGGCTTGGGATAAACTTCGTGAGGACTCTGGCCACTGAGTTGCGGAAGAGGCGGGTGCAAGGCGGTGGATGGGACAAGAAGACCAACGCACACTGCCTCATTTAACACATTGGTACTAAGGTTACCCCCGGTCACCTCCCATGCCGCCAAAGCGATCGCTGGTAAAGCTGAAGGCAGCCCAAAGTCACCTACGGAGATAGTAAGTAAGCCCCGAGTACACTTACTGGATCAACTCACACAGACCTACAGACGAAGGCAACAAATTCGATGCATGAGCATTCAGTTACATTTCTGAGCGGTCGTTGGGGTGCAGACTATGTGCTACGTTTAGTAGCATTTGATCTCACATATCTTGGGTTATAAATGGATATGATCAAAATCATGGTCACAGCCGGTCAAAATACATGGGCATTGTTGTGATCAAAGTTTCAGATTTCGTGCCAGTTATGACCAGGTTGAAACCGAGTGAAATATTTTCGTGTCATAACCTCTAATTTATTTCCCTGATGTAATACTCAGATGAACTCAGATGAAACTGGGTCACAACCCTAGCTCGGTTTTGTCCCGGTTCTGCCCAGCATGAACGCCCGAGTGACTCTGATTCAAGTTTGGTCATGCTCCATCCCTCCAAAGTTCCAAGTCGTGTTGCATGGTAGGCGTGTCTACGACTTAGATTTACTCTGTAAAACCAATACAAATTTTCGATTATTGCAGAGACGGTTTTGGACGAGTTCTGGAGTTCCGCGCTATCCCGACCGGCACTGTGACTGCTTGGAGAGATAA
Organism: Ceratobasidium sp. 423; assembly: GCA_019616915.1. NCBI lineage: Eukaryota > Fungi > Basidiomycota > Agaricomycetes > Cantharellales > Ceratobasidiaceae > Ceratobasidium > Ceratobasidium sp. 423. Next base: position 3,014 of record WSTI01011605.1, read on the forward strand.
CCTGCTGATTTTTAGGCTTACCTCACCGGAACTGCGTTCTTGTCTTCACTGCTGTAGATAAAAATACATCATAAATCTCACTTGTAGCTGCGATCCTAAGGTATGGTTAGGTGCATTTGTAGAGCCTCTAAATACATGAGATGGTGAGTTATCGAGGCTGCGGCAAAAAAGAACAACCTCTTGATGACCCATGGTATGCTATAACAAAACGTTCCCTAAGAGCAGCAGCACGCAGAAGGTCAACCACCCACTACTTAGTGTAAGCATGAAGTATGATATGTACAATGTAGCCGTCCCGAGGCTACGTACATGTGACAACTCTACAATCTTGGATATTTGTCACGACACTCATTTGGGTAATCCTCTTCATCAGGATTCTTCCTGCGCGTTGCCGTACGATCATTGGCTAAGAGAGTCCGAGCATTCCAGGCGTCGTGCACGTTGTTCGTCAATCGGGACAGCGTTGGACGAGAGAGGTGTCGATCAACGCCAAGGCCGTCCCATGTAGATGCTCTACAGAATGAAATCATGGTAACACGGTATTTTCCACTCCAGGGTTTGACCTCATGGGAGAAGTCGTATCCGTCAAGCGCGCCAAGTGATCCTGGCCCCCACTCTGCGACGAGGTTAAGCTCTTGAATGTGAAAGTCACCTCCGGTAAAATCGCCGAGAACACCGATAACGTCCAATCCTCCCCTCATTCCGTTGCTATCGCGGTGCAGCGTAGTCTGGCGGTTGATGCCGAAGCCAAAACATGGGAAACAGCTAGTCCACCCTTGAGTGATAACATCGGCTGTCGCCGATTCCAAGTTCCCCATCTTGTTTTGAAGCCGTTGCATAATTTCTAGTAGATCTGGGTGTATCAAGCCCATGAGGAAAGTCACGTTCCGGTCGTGAATCCTCTTGGACTCTAAGAGATTCACCGTTTGCTGCCTGCAACGATCCTGCATCATCTCTCGTAGCTTCGCGGCAACCGCGATCTCCTTGACCTAAAATTGTGTGAGCCGTGCTACTATATGGGCCTGGGAGGCGCACGTAATACTGACCCGGTACATCCCTGGGCCATACCAACCGGGAGTGAGGTATATCTTCGAAGGTAATAGGACGTTCCGATCTAAAACACCAGCATAGCCTGGCCCAATGTCTTCCATGCGGTGCAAGAAGACGTCCGCCAAAGCAGATTGCCCGCCGATTGCTGGGAAGCCCTTCAATCGATGCGATAGAACCAGCTTTTCGAACCTGCCCTCACCTGGCTCACTGGGCGAGGGAATGCTGTCCCCGCAACGATATTCTCCTTGATTGAGCGGCAGAGTTCCGGCAACTGAGAGATTTACAACAGCCCGGGCAGCAGCGGTTTGACTCCTTGTTTGCCTGTTTGGTACACCTTTGCCGAGCTCTCGCCTTGCAGAATTTGCAGCTTGTGGATTCCCCCTACGGTCTCGCCCGTGTTCGTCAAAGTCAGGGGCACACAACCTCAATACATCTGCAAGTTTATCAAGAACGTTGATCTAAATCAGTCATAACTGTTAGCAAAACACGGATGGCAACAGCGAGCATTCTGATCCATATAAACCCACCTGCATACCCTTGCCAATATGGCGTGGAAAATAAAAAAAGACAATGACGTCGTCTAAATCAACCACTAGCCTGGGTCCATCTGATGCCTTGAGCACTGTGCGCTCAAATTTCAGTTGTTGGAACGGTCCACCGTTCTGTAGTGGCACCTGGCCCCTTTCCCGTGCCTGAACATATTCGGATACACGAAAATCAAGCACCACTAGCCGCAAGGCCAATCGTGTCATTGATCATACCGGTGCTGGGTGGCGGGCACTCACCCTTGTTGCGTATCGCTGCCGTCAGCTCCCGGAGTGTCTGGCGCCTAAGATCGTCCTCGACTTTTGCCTCCGTTGCCCGCTTGTGGACACGTCTCTCCCTTCCCGAGCATGTCAGTGCCATTGGTACGTCCCGTACAGAAGGTCGATCTCCGTTTGAATGGATGTGAAGACCTTCAAATGCTGCGGAGTCGAATCGGCTATTCAGTGAAAAGTGCTGAAGGCTCCCGTTAGCGTTATAACACAACTAGCCATGAGTTGCACTCGGCGCACCTTCATAGTGTATAGAATGCAATTATAGGATACGTGGTGTTGGGAAAGGTGGAAAAAGTACTTGGAACTTCAAAATAGTCACCTGATTTTGGTTTTAATATGGCATACGGTTTCAACATGACACCTGTCTCGGATGTCCCTGAATAGGCGGCACATTGCATTTGCTTACACAGAAAATTTGAACCAACGCTAATTAAAGAATTGAATACCCATGTTATATAAGCAACGGCTATGGTAACAGCCGTAGTGGTATTTCTAGACAGAAGTTCCCATGGATAGAGCGTATTGCCCCTGCCATATTCTTGGTTGGCAGAACCCACAAAAGACCACAGTCGGAGCACCGACATTCCACCGTGATTTGATTGGCGGGCATACCATCGACTGCATCGTGTTGGACTAGCCAGCGTTTCTGTGAATGAACACCAGGGCTACAGTCACAAAATTGCTTGACATCAGGCAGAGACTTTGCTAGTGGGCGTTCGCCAAACGAGAACCTCCGAACGAGCGCAGCGTACCCGCCCCGACGCACGAATAATAGATCAGCGTACTGGGAAGGTTCGTGTGACAGCCACAGCTTGGCTATCCTCCCTCCTTGAGCCACGTCTGGATTGAATGTCAATCCCAGGAGCTCAGTCACCAGAAACACCCATCCCTTGATCCGAAACCGAGAAACATCCAAGCCGGCTATAAATATATCGTATGGCAATGTCCTAAGAAGCAGCTATCGTATGGAGCAGTCAAAAGCTTGGACAAGTGGGCGGACCTTTCAAGAGCTTGGCAGGTGATACTGAACTGCACATCCTCGACTAATGCATGCCCAGAGCTGAAGGTTATGGCAATCGAACTTGTAGCATTTTGAATTATCGAACCGAGTGTACGGATGGACTGTAATAGGAGCTAGGTAGGGGACGAGGGGAGGAGCATGTGGCATTTTCATTAGCCTGAGCACTGGGGGAGAGGTTACTATGAACTTTACCATAGGTATTGATATTCCTGCTGATCCTACGGTGCGGCACCAACCATGTATGCCCGGGGATGGTGGAAAATATACACATATGATGTCGTATGATATGCCGGAGCTGGGTGCCTGATTGAGTACCCACTCTGGACCGCTAAACCAAGCCTTCTTACCGAACGAAACCTTGGACCGTATCGTGTTCATGATATTCACTGAGACACTGGCTGCCGAGCTCGAATGAACACCCCAAGCACTAAGAGTAGGTAGCCTGAGTTAAGCATTTTTGTCTATAATCAAATAGAATAAATAAATCTAATTTACCTCCTTGCCTTGTTGCGCCAGCGTTACCATCAATTCTTTCATCATGACTCGATATTCGAAACACACTTTGTCGTGGTATATAGCTACCAGGACGACGCGTTTGGGCCTATCATTGCCCGGGTCTAGAGTGCTTCTAGCCGTTCCCTCAAGCACGTCCTCCGGGGTTGGCAAATTGGGTAAAGGAGAGCCTTGTTTTTGCATGCGAATGTAGCCATACTTTCGGTAGGTTCTAAAAACAAGGTTCGAAGCGGGGCTCCTAAACACCTGCGTGAGTTCTTGACGGGCGTTCTGTAGCTAAAACGTATGTTTGATAAATCAACTGTTGACTTGAGAGTCGGGACAATCACTCACTGCCCGTGAGGCGTTAGGGTGCGTGGAGTTCTGGTTGGTCTATTAGTATGTGTTATGTAGTAGTCCCCACCACGTGGCTGGTTGTCAGATATTTACTCACCTGCTCTAACCGGCTCAAAAGATCCAAGGACCATTCTTCGATGCTCATTCGGAATTGAACATCAAACCACTCTGGTGGGCTATTTCCCAGAACACGACAGTCAACGTATATGACTGCCCCGCCCCTCTGCTTGATTGTATTGCCGAGCTCCTTGACTAGTTTGTTGGGCCCTTTTAACGTGAGCGAGGTTCCAACAACCAAAAGTAGATCTGCTTGCCCATCCCGCTCTAACATTCCGCCGAAATCAAGGCCTTCATGGCTGGGAATAGTTTCTCCTTCATTAAACAGAATTTGGGGAATCAAGCAGCCAACTGTGCGAGCTCGCTTGTTTGCCTTGCGAGCATCTCGGTCTGACAATGAAATGAGTGAGCTATCCCAGGCAGAGGATACTGACATATGTAACGTTCCACATACTACGGCTCTCGCATGCTGGGCAATTGGCCCAGCCGTTATCCAACAGTTCATTGTCAAACTCCTCAGTAGGCTCTGATGGGACAGATTTGCAAAAAAAGCAATGTAACCTCTCATTGCTTCCGTGCAGTTCGAAAACCGCCTCTCGAAGTTGTTCGTTTCCCCGCGTTTGGAGGCCATCAAAATTCATAGTGTAACAGCGCAATAATTTGTTGGAGGCGTGCAAGCGAGCTACCAATCTATGAAAAGCTGTGGGCACCACGTTTCGAGTTGCTATTCTGAGCTTGGTCATATGGTGATTGAACAAGGCAAGCATTCCTTTAGTTTGAGGGCTGTTGAACAATTCTGAACCCTTGCAGCGGGTACCCTTGAACTCCAACTGCTGTTTGTAGAGGCCATTATTCGATCGAAAGTCCTTCACATGGGGGCCGTAGAAGCAATTTAGTCTTCTAACCCGAGTTCGGGGTGTTATTTCACTCACAGGCACCCCAGCATTGGTTGAGACTCCTGCACCACAGACAATTGTTATACTCCTGGCAGACCCTATGGAACATTGTATCTGGCTATACACACCCCCATACACATCGGAGGTAGGCATGATTACGAGCATATTTATAACAAAAGAGGAAAATTGGAGCCTTAGAGCTGATTTGTAGCAATGAGGAGTGATGCTGACTAGTCTAGTTGTTATCGGTTCCTGTAGGGGTAAAATTCAGGTGCCACGGGCAGCATGAGTAAGTCTCATATATATGTTGGTGGCGTGTGTTTGTGCACGGACGTAAAGTTCCACTTGATTGGACGCGGTAAGCTCACGTGACATGAACGCGACGTTGACGGTTCGCGTGCCTCATTCACAGAATAAGCAAATCAACAATGACGGCTAGCTCCGGCACCGGGTTAAAGTGAAGCAGTCCAGAAGCATGTACACAAATGGCTAGCAGAGTTGGCCACTGATGTGGCAATAAGGTTAGGCTGAATATGATTGACGGGGTTGCTACCGCCCCGACACAGGATCCAGCCTCAAATAATCACTGAAACGTTGATGCCCCCACTGAGAAGAAAGGTGGGAGAGGAAACATTTTGATTCAACACGCCCCGTTTTCCCTGAATTTATAAGCTAATCGAACGTATTTCACTTGGTGTCCGCCTCGCTCTTCATCCATTGTGCTGTTCGCTTGACCACCTCTACAGCTACTACACACTTCATGGCCCAAAGGCGCACTCTCCCTATAGATAACGACCTGCCTCTGCTTCGACCATGCAACTTGTCACGTTGGAATCGGATTTTCGATATGCAAGACAATTCGAAAGCCCGGGACGGCTTTGGGCTGACAGGGCTTTACACAGACGAGACTCTTAACACTCATCGAGCAAAGTTCGACGTCGACAAGCATCGCATTCCCGACCGTGCTGAGATCAAGCAAACCTTCGATGTCGACTCGGCTATAGCCCTTCTACCCCCCGGAAAACTTCCAATTAACCCAAATACTCGACTTGAGTTCTATCCACTCCCAGACCAGGACAAGGTTCTCAGACGAAGCTTGCATGTACCCCCAGTGAAGGTTTTAGGGGATAGAGAGGAGTATGAGGTATGCAGTGATCACAATCGCCTATGTTTATGGAACTAACACCCCTTTATTGCGCTAGAGTGTACACTTGCATCACATACCGAACACCCGATTTGGGGAGATTCGTGGGGGGAACACGATCATCCGTATTTTCCTCCCCGCCCTTCGATCCACGTCCAGTGCCTCGCAGCCGCACACTTCAGTAGACCCGGAACACCTCAAGCTCTTATACGATCGCGCTCTTCGACCTGCTGCCCAAGAGACCATTCCCGAAGATAATATCCGGAGCCTGCCTGCTACGTACAAGTCTGAGGACTTTCGTGCATCTAAGGGACGGGGCTCTCAACGACAACAAACTGGGAGAACCATTCCAGGTCAATACGTTGAAGCATGGGTAGAAGCTATTAACGTGAGAGTCAATAATGACCCTCTGTTGAAGTTTGCCCGGGGTTTTTTTATGGTGGTGGAAATAAGAGGGATAAAGGAACGAACTAGACACAATGTCTTGGAAGCAGAAGAGGGTGAGTACGAGGCGTCAGGTCCTTACATCCCATCTCCTTGGTGCTGGGTTGATAATACTGCCTTTTCCTCAGAGGAGGAGACTCCATGGAGCCAAAGGCCGCGAGTGCAAGCCCTGGATAAGGCACTAGAGGACTGGGTGATAACGGAACAAGATATGGATTTCTGGAACGTCGACATCGGCACCAATATTAGTGTCACCATTCCCGCAGAGGGAGGACAATCCCTATTTGCCCGAACAGACAAGCACGCCGAAATTATCAAACACTTCACGGAAAAGACTATCGATCGAAGCAACTCCTACGTTAGATCAAGAAGTGGCCTGGGCTGCTACTCACGAGATGAGATCGCGCATCTTGGGAGCGTGGGAGGCTTTCGGCTAGATCTTTCTCGAGAAGGACAGCTGGCAGTGACGTTGTATTTGCAACTTTACAGTAGCGAGAAAAGCGTTACCTACCACCTCGGAGTTCCCTGCAACGCGAAACGTACTTCTCCTACGCAAGTAATCGGGAACTGGCTTCACGTGTCCAGGCACTATTACGAGGCCCTTGGAGATACGTTTGGCGACCACTCCGACTCCCATAATGCTGCGGTACGAATTGAATCGAGGGTACCCCTCAAACACGCCGTTGCAGTTCATGGGCGCCTTTCGGAAGACGACATTCGAAATTGGATGATAGTAATACCAAGCTCGGCTTACTGGTGGGTGCATATTTGATCCTCGACGTCGCGTAGTCTCATTGTGGTTTATATCTTAGGGGGTTCAAATTCAGGCGTGCCCAATCAATCCATAGCATCTTGATGCAGATAATGGACAACCGGATGGATGTTGACATGAAAAACCTCCCGGCTGTTGCTTCGTTGATTGTGCTTCTGGTTTGGATGACAAACGCATTGGTCAATCGGCCAGATGACGGGGGCAAATGGGACAAGGTCCACAATGCCGGATGCGTGCACTCCCTCATCGATGGGGAACTCGTGGCGAACCGCCCCCTCATCATGTACAACATCCATAGCTTGAAGTACACTTCAAAGGGGATCCCACGACTATCCGGTCAACGTCTCATTCCGGAAGACGTGCTATTGTATGTGGTGGACCCCACACGAGAGAACAAGCTCAGCTTGTTGCAGCTTTGTGATTTGATCAACGAAACCGATCGCCCACGACGAGCCGCGTCAAACAACAGGAACGCTATCACATGGGGAGCTGGGGATGAAGTCGAGCTACCCTCTACAGCAGCCCCACCAAGAAGTACAAAGCAACGAATGGTCCTTACTTGTGCTGAGGGCCCGGCCCCGAACCACTTCCCAAACCTGCCACCATTACCCCCCCGCCACGACGACCCAGACTCTGCCCGGGAAGGCAGCGAAGACGATGAGAGACCCCGACACACTCTGCAGGAACAGCTCAGTCGCATTATTCACAACTATCCAGTCCAAGTTTTTGGCAAAGTACCAAACTGCCAGGGCCTCAAGCGGTCGTGGTGCACGCTGGAACTACCGGTTCAAAGTGATATTTTCGAGGATGCAGATACTGTGGCTGATATGTTCCTCTCCATTTATTCACTGGGGAAGGATTCTAGCTGGTGGGAAAAAACAGTGAACGGTTGGTTCCCCACGAAAGCCGAGCTCAAGGATAGACCGAACCTTCAAGGCTTGGATAAGATGGGTGTACTCCAGGAACTCAAAACTATATTCAAGCAGCACGATGAGAAATGGAACACGATTATAGTCGAGAAGCTACGCAAACACGCCAATGAAAAGTGGCGATGGATGCCAGCATTAGTGGGTGGTCACCTCTGGCGGACTGTAAAAACTCCACCCGCGTGTGCACGGCAGATCGGAGAGATCGCAGGAGGGCCATGTATCGTCTTCAATCCGCAGTTCCCTCTCCCGCATTTTGCTAGATAACTAGATAAAAGGGAGAAATGACAACGTTCTACTTTCCGTTACCTGTTTCATTCCGTAGTTTGCGTATTGCTATTATTGAGTGTAGTGCACTATTGCTCTACCACTTGTTTAACATCCACTCATCAAATATGTATCCGCCTCTATTAGAGGACCCTAGCTCCTCCTCTACGAATCGCAAAATTTATAGAACTAGTGAATATTATCTTTTCGTTAATTTGTGTAATTGATCTCTTTACTTGCTTTAAGGTATCCAGTAATTCAGTGATTATAAGCCTTCTGACAAAAGTCGCATTAAACCCGCATCATAGCGAATGTTAGAGATCCAATGTAATCCACGCCATAACCCAGGACCGCTCAAGCTCAGTGAGCCAACGTGCGAGTCTGACATGCAGTTCGGCAAGCGGGTAGTTAACCACTTGACAATGGTCTAACCTTAGTCCCATGTCCAGCTACGCTAAGGTGAAACCGGGGGATTCACAACCATAACAAGCTAAGTTAATATTAACAACCCCAGAAAAGTGATTTGATTGGTTCCGTGATTAAAGTAATAATTTATGTTGATGCTCCGAGGTAGAATTTTCTGCACACATAAGAGTTGCCTTCGTGTCCAAGCATTATAAACGAACTAAATAGCTCCCTATTTCCCTTTCAAACCCTGGGCCCTAATAATGGAATACTTCACACTAGTCATCTGCTGCATTTAGTTGATGATACGACTTTTGCACATGTAAGCCCACGGTTACGGACCGCAACTTGTTCCACTGTATTCACAATGGCTAAGCATACAGAGATTTCTTCGATTCGTCCTATTTACATATTTTGTGCAGTTGATATCCTGCCTGCCGGAGTCCAAGGAGCATGATGTCCAGCCGCGTCCCGTTCGTTCTTGCATCTTTCGCGCTGCCCGAGGCAATAATAAGTTAGTATCATCCTTGGCGATGCTCATTCGACTTACATATACACTCATCTTTACCATCGTTCTTTCAACGAATGGGAAGGCACATAGAGCTGGGTCCCATGTTTCTATAATAATGGTGGTGCCGTGAATTTCAACTTCTGTTCGTGGGGCAAGATAAATGGCAAGTAGAAGCTCCGCTCTACAGCATGTAGAACGATAGAACTTGAATAGTTCGCCGAACTTTTGGTGCTCATGCGCCAACTTCCAGGCAGTCTTAGTACGCCAGCAACCGCAAACCGATCCCGCTAAGGGAAGTTTTATACCCATCGGCATGCTCTCCCTTGGCGCCCATAAAAACTTGGTGACCTCAAGTTCCTGCCGCCCTTCTGCTCGTTCCATGGTCAACAAACCAGTATGAACCCTGACCTGCGGAGCCTTGATCCATACTCTCAGTACCGATGCCCGGAATGGATGCGAGTAGTAATAAAGATGCAAGAGCAGGCTGGGGAACATAGTCACATAGTCATTGATGATGACGGACTCGGCGCAAGGCATGAGCAAAGAGTGCCAACAATTTTGTCTAAATGCCGGGGAATAGAAGCAAGGTGGACGTATATCAGATGACAAAAGGCAAGTCAATTTTAACGCCCGACACGTTTTGGCCACTCGTTGCACTTACGGGGTCAGCATTTTCCACAGACTCTCAACGACTGCCGAGCCATTGATATTAGTTCCGCACGCGAAGATAAAGATGCGGGCGCTTTTGGCACGCTCCGCTAGGGGTTGAAGTGTCTTGAGGTAAGGGCCGAGCACCTGGGCCTCGTCCGCTCGAAGCCGACCTTGAGCATCTTTATCATCTGAAAACCACCACCCGCCACGAGGATCGCTCTCCGTCATAATCATAAAAGCTAGATGATAATCTTCTTTATGACTACGACATTACGAAAAATTCGTTAATGGAATGCCCCAACAAGAAATATCTTATACCAAACAGGGAACTCACGACATCATTTGCCCCACTGCCTCTTTCCTGAACCCCTGCGGCAGCATCACAAAGTATTGATCTACCTAAAACTCTCTTTAAGATGAACGTATGCTCCTCAGGTAACTAGTCTACCAACCTCCACTTCCAACCCACCAAGCGCACTAGCAACCTGTTGAAGTAAAACCTCGGCCTGTCGCTGAACAGATCGAAGGTACACTACAACCATTATCACGGAGGTTCGCAAGTACATGCGGCGAGTGTCACGCGATCCACGATTGATCGAGTACTTGGGTCTCATCAAAATTCGGCCTGGCGGCGCGCAACGTCCAAGACTCACCGCAATTGTGCTCCTTCGAACGTTGGCCAAGCATTCGGGGCATTGAAATATCTTGTACCTTTGGTTCACGAAATCACTGGGGAGACTAACGCAGGCTGGTTTCCCTGCATCCGCTGGCTCCTCATCAAACTCGTTGGCGAAGGGGTCTCCAATATTGCTATCCGGGAGGAGATTGTAGCAACATGCGCGGGGACATGTATCGCACATAATCACCTGCCCTCCATCATCACATATATAACAATACTTATGGGTATTCAGAGATGGTCCACAAAAAGGGCTTGATAATACTTTACTTCATCTTCGTTCCGCGCAACTTTCAAGCGAATCCTCTCTAAGAGTTAAGTCAGCCGGACGGATTCAACTGATGTAGGCGAAGAGACCTACTGGGATACACTCCAGCAATAGGAGTACACTCTTTCTGCATCTGAGAGTATGGGTTCAGTCGGGTAACAGATGTATTTGAACTAAAGAGTGCCAGCAAACTCATTACGTAGTGTCACCGTTAGATAAGCGCTGACCCCTTCCCATCACGTGGCGCTGGTTTTTTTTTTCCCCTTTTAAAAAAAAGAAAGACAAACATTTACGGTGATCCACCATCACGTGCATCATTTTTTTTCAAACCGTCATAAATCGCGACACAAGGCGCCTGTAATCTAGATAATTATGTGCTAGTAGGATACAATGCACTATAGTATAACCTTAAAAATACTAAGCATAAAACTCAAAGATGAGGGGAGCATTGGCCAATCTTTATGTAGTCGGGACAGGTTCATGTGAAACACCACTAAATGCATCAATCAAATTCGATTGGAGCCGCCTTTCGTTGACCAGCTTTTGATACTGAGATTTTGCATGCCCAACCATGGTAACAGAGAGCAAAGAAAGTTGAGCACAATTGTACACGACAGTGGTGCATCGTTATTATTCCATTAATTCACGCTAGTATGATACAGGCCAGCACTGGGCCACCACCGGACTTAAACAGTCGGCGATTGATTCATGTGAGCTATTACAAAAAAGCATTGATGCATGTGATGGTGGATCACTGTATAACGCGCTACATGAACACAAGGTCAAACCGCACACTTAAAGCCGGTACAGGGGTACAGAAGGGGTCAGAGAACAGCGGGAGAGGGGAACGAAAAGAGTAGGCAAGCAGACAAAAATAAGCCAGGAAATAGAAGGCCAAAAAAGGGACAAAGCGCCATGGGCGCGGGTGAGACAGGACGGGAAAAAGAGCGGAAACCTGGAAAGCCCTACTTGGCGAATGCACGCGAGTTCTTGAGGAAGGGTACGAGGACACGTAGTGCTAGTCAATAATAGCATGGGGCGCATATGATTACCAAGGGAGAAACCGAAGCAGGCACAAAACAAGCAAGAGGCCGTACCTATTTAACTATAATATTCGGTCCGTGGTCCCGATATAATCGAATGGACCGCGTGTGGAGGCCGCCGCGGTTTTTCACCAGCGACCAGAAAGCACCTGTTCTCCCAGAGCCAGGTACACACTTATGGATCCCCTCGTTTGAACTTCTTTTCACAGAGCGTACTGCCGTGAAACTGAAGTCATTATGAAAAATTTACCCCTGATATCCTTATAGATCCTTTTGGATGAATAAATATAGCACGGCCCTAGTAAGTTAGTTCAGCTAACGTTAAAACCCTCCCGGCTCCAGAATACGCCACTCATTATACTCGGCGAGGAAGTTGAGTAGTACACAAGCGATCCCAGGCTAATATCGTTATCCCCACTTGAATGTTGAGCGAGCTCTGCTCATATTGGTTGGGTCGGACATGGCCCAAGTACCTGGAGACTGAAATACAATTATTGCATTTGGTTTACCTGGCTCGCGTTGGCCATGCTGGTGGAATGACACCGTTTGCAGGTATAGCTGATTACATAGGTATAGACTGCTGTGGAGCGTACCATATGTCTTTGGACCAGCTCGAATGAGTCGGGATGTTGGAGGGCGGATGTAGCTAGTCTGTCCGCATATAGTCTAGGTTGCACCGCACTCCACCGTCGCACGGCCACGCTTACTATATTACCATATCTATGTGTGAAAGTGCGAGCGATTCCGGTTCTATCAACCTTTCCCTGGTTTCCCCAGAGTTATGTCGCCACAATCAGCCCATTGTAGAGTTTTACTGCCACTTGTACCCGGGCCGTTCTTCAAATATTCATTGAGGCTTAGGTGCTGGCGCCTATATTTTTGTATTAGTTGTGATGCAGAGTATATATGACTTACCCGTTCTCGGGCGGGCGCCCTCGCACCCGAAATAGCCTAAACCATCAAGAGCTCCTCCCGTGGTATACCTTGCAATCAATATTTTAGAACGAAGCCCGTTCTATTTTGGGAACAACTCACAGGTGCCTTGCCCTCTGGATATGTATATGGAAGGGGGTGAGGTCATGTGGCGATGGAGCGCGGTGCAACCTAGACTATATGCGGACAGACTAGCTACATCCGCCCTCCAACATCCCGACTCATCCGAGCTGATGCGGAGTCACTCATGCAATCGGCTGTGCGAGAAGCGTTGATAGGGGAAGGGGTCAACATACCTCAAATATGCAATAACTCTAATCGGGATGATGATCGGTAAACACAAAGGGGGGGGGGGCGCTGCTACCCGCTTACCTTCTAGCTTCGATCAGAAATTGGTCCGATCAGGTTAATGTTGACTAAATTGTGCCCCTATTTGCAGTGCCATATTCTCACGGTTGGACGGTCAGACCTGTTTGGGCCAAACAATCTAACCTGAATCGTGTTGTTGAATTTTCACCATTATAGAGTTCTCCCGCAGCCGAATAGTTAACATTAGGCTCCTCGGGGGTAGTGGCATCACCCCTAAGAGCTGACTTTTTGGGTACGCGTTTGTAGCTAGTCTGAGGTCTAGGAGCTTCGAAATTGAGCTACAGATAAGATCCACGAGCTTCAGTATATATTCCTATTTCCGTCACTAAGTGAGAGTGATATAATTTAAATGGTAAATTTAGGCGGTTGGAGTAAATGACACTATGCCCTTACAGTGTATTGCATGGGTTCTCCAGCTGATCGGGGACTCACCTTGACCCGTCCTTGGACCGGGTCAAGCGTGTTCCCGAAGTAGTCCCGTGATGGTGGCGTTTAACTGTTGAGGGATAGCCGGTTTGCCGCCACAGGCACTTCCTGATAAGATTATTCTCAATCCAGAAGAATTGTTGAACTTCTCCCATTCCACGCACACCCCTTTCATATTACCTTAGCCATTGTTGTGTAATATCTCACCCATGGAGAGGTACAAGCATGTTCGGATCGGGAATAGCGTCCGCAATACCGGTTGCAGTCCGGACAGATGAAATGTTGAACATTTCGGATCGTCGAAAGGCCTAAAAAGGAGAAGTCTTTGGTGGCTCTCTCTGAAATTGGGCACAAACAACATTGTGGCTACGTTTGTATCACTCACTTCCGCACCACTGGCTCTTCCTTTCAACATAACTCAGGTGAGTTTAATTTATAACTTTAAAGAAAGATAGTGAAACAGGGGGAAGGCTAATCCGAAAATGAATGGATACTACCGGGACGTGAATTTTGCTTATCCGAAAACAAATTAGAAGGCGCCAAGTCGAACCAATTTTGGGATTGAAACTCACTCTCATGAACATGCCAAAAGGTCCAGTTCTCGGCACGTAGTCTTTTCACTTATGGTGGTTTGTTTATGATGAGAGTATATATAAGTCAATGCTCTGACTTGTCATCGCACACGTCTCCCCCCTATATTCCGATTCCCTGGAGTCAACCAGGACTTGGTCTCCCCGCAACATCTTGATTATTCCTGTTGAATCTTCATTGGTAGCGTCCCAAACTTTCTCATATTAGGCGTTTATTGAAGCTGTTGCTAGACTTCCTCGGAATCATGCCGTTAAAAGTATTGTACCGCTCCCTGCTCCAATTCTTCGACACTCCGACTTTTGGGAAAGACACTCACCCCTTGGATATGCTTCCATGGCGCAACGAACAATGGTGCTACAGCGCCAAGCTTGAGTTTCCAGTAGCGACCAGACGTATTCGCCCAATCCCAGAGGTCTACACCTCCCTCACCAAGTCCCTTCAGAACCGTTTCGCGGACGAAAAACAAGAGCTTGTCGTCCAGTTTCTCACCGAAATTAGGAACAGGGTATTTGAGCCACACTCAGCCCCCAAGACAGTGCTCGACAACGTCAAACACATCACTGGTTATGGCGAATATATCAAGATGGTTGAGGTTATCTTCGACGACCGATGGTGCGGGGTCAGCTCGTTGGTGTGGGACGTGATGGTATCCATGTCATACACTCCCCAGGCGTATTTCAAAGATGTCTATGCTCTTAACGAGGCAAGTGACGGTCTCTTGTTCGGTCCAACATTTTATCCTCACACTGCCTCCACTCGGTGCCCGCCATCTCTCCCACACTTATCACCATTGTCACTGCCTCCTTGCCTCTCACTCGCGTCATCGACCGTTTATTCCGCTCCTCAGGAAGCTCATAAGCACGGACGCGGGGTTCCTCCCGATGAGTTAGCCATTCCATCATCCGGAGGCAATTCCCTCTGCCCAGCTATTGTCGCCCGACAAGTGTTTGGGGAGGAGGCAATTGGCAAGAACGCACAAGATGTATTACCCGTGTATGCTAGCGTGGTCGGTTGTTGGATCGCACGGAGTTGGGAGAACGCCCAACGGCGCTTGGCTAACGATTTCAAGAACCGCCCAGCTCTCGCGAATACGTTTGAGAAGACCTATCAAGGTGGGTGCTATGAGCCT
>WSTI01011606.1:0-18146 GCA_019616915.1 Ceratobasidium sp. 423
AGCATTTTGCTAACATAGCTAAAGCCCGATCCGTGGCGCATATACTCCATTTTCGGTCACCATTAGACTTTTCATCCTAATAAGGTATTGTCAACATATGGAAGACTTGAGTAGCTCTAAACCCGTAACGGGAGTCGGGGATGTTTATAAGGGAATTAGAAAGGTTAGTTCGCCAAGCGCGACACGCCCGAGATGTGTGTTTTGCAACAGCTATTATGATACTCGCCCCTATATCAGTTTTGGTGGAACGACATTCAAACTGATCTCTAGGTGAGAGTGGATTCGAGTTCATCCTAGGGTCGGATCGTATAATAGGAGCCTTTGGTGGACATTATGGTATCCTCAGTGAGTCGAGTACAAACAGAGCATAACTTTATCCTTTTAATCGTTGCATGTCCTAGGTTGGGACCCACGTGGTGTGGGATTAACGGTCCCCCACGCCACATGCTTTGATAATGTTACTGAAGAGTCTGCATTCTGGCAGGGTACAATCGCTGGAGCTGGATTGGGAGCAAGAGGTAATTTTACCGATCAACGGGATTTAGATGAGTTCTATGCACAAGTCAGTGAACTCGATGAGCTCTTGGAGGATTTCGGCAGTCAGTGCCTTGCATATAGTCTAGACACATTTCGGTACACACTGTAGGAGGGCAAGATACTAAAAATTAGTATGTCCTTTTAGTAGGATCCAGACTGAGAGTTTTTTTTTAGAATGTCATCCCCAAGTATACCTCACGGTGTGCTCATCCAGTTATATGCTATATTGACAGCTAATTTTATCTAGGCCACATATGGTTATAAGCGGGGGGTAGGCCAGCCTGTCCGCGCACACCGGGTCATCCGACCTTCGTTATGAGGACCTTATAACCTCCTGCACTAGTTAAATACTGATCTTCGAATTAAGGGCATATATTCGATGGGCTGTATGCGCCAACGAAATGGCCCGAGTTGGCCAATGAGTTGGTCTAGTTTTACCAGTCCACCTCTAACTCGTCTAAGAGTTCAGCAAATTTGCCTCGAGTAATGAAACGCTCTCTCTGGAGACCTTTTGTACCTTTCCCTTGTCGATGCGCATATTGTACATAGCTTCAACTATATATGGACAGTTCCGCACCGCTTATGGATCGCTCCGCAGCGCCCCAAAAGGAAGGTTATAACTGATACTCTTACTTTCCCTTTATATGGGTGCATATGAACCAGTGCAAGGAAGCGACTAGCAACAGTACCAATGCGCCAACGTCTATCCAAGAAGCTCTGGCCTTTGCATACCAAGGTATCACCTGTGGAGATGCCATAGATGAGGGCAATGTAAAAACAAAGGATGTGTTCGACTTTCTTGTTCAAATTACTCGAAACGTCAGTTCTATGTGTATGTCGAATGGTGCACTTAACTGAGAAGCTGCTGACCAAATTGGTAACAGTCGGTCCGATGTGGGGTGAAGCTGGGCAATATTGTCACAAATGGCTAATACGGGGTGTGGAGCGGGACACAGTTCCTTGGGACAAGAAGCCAGCGAATCCCATCCTTGTGATGGGTGCGCATATAGTCACACTCCTAAGGGCGACCACCGGCATAACAATACTGAAAAATTGGATAAGGAACGAAGCCGGCCCGGTCACCCCTTTCGTATCGGCAAAACATGTTACTGATGCACTAGGCGATTCGGCTATCTTGATCGAGTAGGACAACTATGGGGTAAGCATAAGATGAGATTTTGAGGGTGAAATTACAATCATTCTAACATAATACCATATGAAGCACATGTCTTTAGCTATGCGCTCAAACTGGTCAGTCTAGTTTCTGAGATCTTGGGTACGGGTATTTTATCGATATAAACCTCTTCAGTACAAGACTACTTGCTCGACAACAAGCTACCCCAAAGTGATAAGTTCTGTGGTGTAGGTACCTGCTCCCTTGCGCTTGTAGTGCATGTCTCGTCCTAATACTTCTTCCTAGGCCGACCAAGTATTGTTTATGGGACCTGGGATCACTAAGATCACTCTTAAGCTTAGCAAGATGTTTTCTAGCAGTACCCTTTCAACAACAGGGAAATACTCTCTCAGGAGCGATCTAGACTCGATCCCGAAACGCAATGAAGAACTGTTCACCACGGTGGTCAAACTTGCTGTATCAATCGGTTTCCCTCTTGTGTCCCTGTTGGCATTCTGTCTGTGGGGGCGCCACAAAAAGACTCAGGCGCACACGGCCCATATCTCCCATGAGGCGTTCGAGGGATCAAGAGACGCACAAGGGCATATATATCATAATCCTTTCGAGAGCAACTTGGGATTGAAATGTAGCGGGTATTCTCATATCAGATCGAGGACAAGCGATTCTTCAACTTAGCGGGACCACACATAAGGTAGGCGACAAACAGTTCCTACAGGCATCCCAGAGCACTAATCCCGGCATTACTGCTGAACGGCATCGTTTTGCACGAAACAAAGTTATAAGATCGCTCAAGAGTGCAAGTGCGCATCATTCTTATAAGTCAAAATGCAGAATTATGGCAATGCGGAAGAGATATGTCGAGTTTGTGACTCAGGGTCGCCTGTGGAATCTGGATGTCGCCTGCCTTAGTTTTGTCAGGGCGGTGTCATGTTAATGTGGATAGCAGTACTGCTTTCTCAGCACCGCGAAAAAAATACGTGTAAAATATAAGTATAGCTATTTATTGGGGGATTAGACTTTTGCGAGTGCAAGAATAAATATAAGAATATGAGTGAATTCGAGTCAAGAAGGTAAGTATACAAAAGGAAACAAGCCGGAAGCAAATACCCCCGGTCCTGTACAGTACACCCCACATAAGCGCCGAATACACGAATTCCAACATAGACGAGCAGGGTTGAACCTTGAGCGCGACTAGCCAAGCTAGCCATCTGACATAACCCAGTTTGAAAAATCTAGCATTGCCCATATGGTGCAATTGTACTACAGTAGCAGTGACGAAAAGTATGGAAAAATTACGTGATCTCGATGGCGGATTTTGACGAACCTTTGCACTCACGCCCCTGTTGGCCACTGTGTCGAATGTAAGATAGCATATATGAGCTGCTATACATGTAAAATATTTACTTTAAAATTCCCAGAAAATCACAGCATAGAGTTCTGAAGGCTACAATTGGAAGGCCCCTCTAGGTACTGTGGTGGGCGTGGGTGTGGTTAGGCGTGGATGCAAATGAATCTAAGGTCACATTAGGATAGAAAGCAGTGCAGGGGAAGTATATAGCCAGCATTTAGTCTATTTGACATGCGCATTGTTACGGAATAGTATGAATTACATGAACCAATTTTCACCTAAACATAGATAATCCAGTATTCTGGTGAGGATCTGGAAAAATGAGATAGTATTGTCAACCACAAGAAACAATTGCAATTCGTAGATGGGAATTTTTATTTATTTTTATGGTCAAGTATTATGATACCCCCTTGTGGAATGAGGCTATCATCAAAAACTGTGTGGCACACATCAAGAAGTTGCCCAAGTTGCTCAATCGTGAGAAACCCAAGAGGTATAGTTACTAGTAATCAATAACCACTGTTCCATCTCTTATCTTACTGTAACCTTATATTCATTTGCATGCACACCTAACCACACCCGCGCCCACCACAGTGCCTGGAGGGGCCTTCCAATTGTAGCCTTCAGAACTCTGTGCAAGGATGCTGTGATTTTCTGAGAATTTTAGTATAGATATTTTACATGTATAGCAGCTCATATATGCTATCCTACATTCGACAGTGGTCAGCGGGGGCGTGAGTACAAAGGTTCGTCAAAATCCCGCCTTCGAGATCACGTGATTTTTTCCATACTTTTTGCCACCGCTAGTACATGTGTTAATGAATACAGCAACCGCTGGATATTCTAGCGCAGGCGGAAAGGATGGTGTATGGGGGCGTGTGACTATGGTACATATAGCCTCGGCTCTAAGGCCCCTACTACATCGTTACTGGGCTCTAGCCAATGCATTCGGGGGATCAACTATCTGTTGACCCCGGATTCAGGTACCTGGGTGTGCGACAGGGAGGCCCGCAAGCATGGTTAAAGACGGTTTATTGGAATAATTACTCTCGTTGTGGAGATCAACCTTCTAATTGTATCCCTCCTGTGATAGTTTATGTAGGGCCATCCCAAGACAACCCGGGCGCATACAACCTACACTTCTTGTGGGACATTTAGGAATTAGGTGGACAATAGTAAATTATAAATTTACCAGAGCCCCTTTGATAAGGATAGTGTAAGGTGAAAATCTAGTGAAGACTCATGGCCGAATTACAGTGCGGCAGTGGGAAAAAGAGATTGAGGCAAAGTGCTTCAGTTGCGCTGTTTCCGTAGATACGAAATGATTTATCGAAGAGTCGGAGAATAAACCCCGCCCGATCGAATGGAAATACTGTACCTGCAAAAGGAGACGACTTTCGCTTGGAGTTAGGTTCGAGTTCGAGCCATTGCATAATGAGGAGCTGGCTAGGCAAGTCGGGGGTGGACCAAGTGCACGGGGATCAAATGATCTTCGGCCAGCGCGTCGGTACGTAGACGGGATAGTAGAAACAACGTTCACAAAACTCTGGACATAATACAAGATAACGTGGGCGACAAGAGCAAATTAATTAGTTATGGTGGCAGGACGCTACAGATACTGGTTAGCCTGTTGAACGGCTTGAATTGAAGTCAACCATTCAAACTCACATAACCAGCGATTCCAATATCATAGTCGATACCAGCAGCTCGGATCTTGGCCTGGCGTTCCTCTTGTTTTTTGAGTAGCTTATGCTCAACCCTTTTCCTTTGTTCACTGGTGCGATGCTGGTGCCAATGGACAAGTAGTTAGTTAGTCGATGTCAAAAGAGGCATTCCGAGGATGTGTACCTTGTTGTGTTGAACCCGGAAGATACGGTCCCGAGGTATCGTCCTCCACTTTCGGTTGGCACCGACCCAGAGTTCTGGGTGAATTTGCTTCTTGGGTATAACCTTACATTGTAAAATATTTCCCATGATAAGGTAGTTGTCCATCGTCTCGCTAACAATCTGCGCGACCGAGGCCGACTCAAACTCGATAAACCCGTAATGCTTTGACCTGCCGGTCTACGTGAACAAGTGATTAGCGGTGTAACTCCAAAACAAAAAGTAGGTTACCTTCTTGTTCCTGGAGAGCCTCAGTCGAGTGACATCCCCAAACTGGGAGAAATATGCTCTCATCTCATCCTCGTAGAAACCATGTGGAATCTGGCCGAGGGATAGTACGCCTCGGTCTTGTACCTAGCTGTTGGATGAGCACGGGAAAGACTAACCAGATGTAAACATGACATACAGGCTCCTTCTTTGCCTTGTCTAGCCTCCGCCTCACAGTCGCATCATCCTTTGCGACAGCAGGCAATTTAGCAAGGTCAATACCGGGCAATTCGGGGGCCTCGTCTCTGTCGTCGTCGGAAGAGTCCTCGTCGGTGGAGAACCCTTGTATGTGAGTCTCCTCATCGTCTCCCGATTCCTCTTCGGATTGCCCCTCCTCGTCTGACTCGGGCTCGAGCGCCACTGGGGCCTTTCTTTTTGATCCAGTCACAACAGCGGGCTTGGAGATAGACTCCACAGGGGCAGACGCAATGGGCTTGGGCTTAGAGGTGCCCTTTTGGGATTTGGCGGCAGACTTCAATTTCGAGAGAGGTGCCATGGTTGATGAGTGCTGGAGAAATTCAATTGCCAAAACAGAATGATGACCAGAAATTTATGATCAGATTACAAATCAAGCTTGGGCAAATCCTTTGCAATTGGTACAGCTCCTCGGGCTGTCTACCACAGCGGCAATGAATAGGCATGAAAACTAGGCCACCCTTGAGTCGTTCGTATGTCTAATTATTGCTATCCCAGGATAAAGAAATATCAGAATCCACACCACTATCTCAAAGAAGAGTCACTGAGGACTGTCAGCAGGCATGACCTGGCTTGCAGCCTAGATGAATGTAGTGGAGTTGCGGGGCCGAACTCCAAAACTGAGAGCAACCTGGGAATCTCAAACGCCGTTAGCGCACTCCACGAACTTCTACTTCCTCTAACTGCTGATTTTAATAGCGCCACCAGCGGCCGTAAGCGTAAACGGGACGAGACCCCAGTGTCCGCGGTAAATAGGAATCGGGCGACAGGTATGTACCGATATCTTCTTTCTATCTTCTTTCACCAAATTTGTGCCGATAGAGATCAGGCTGGTTTCCCGGAGACCTACGCTCGTCACTACTTCAGAGCCGGTGAATGGCTGGCCCAGGCGAGTCCCTTTCTGGGCGTCCCTCATAAGTTTCTGATCCAACACATGCAGCCAACCCAAAACATACGCAAGCGAAGATACTGAGGAGGAAGCCGAAGAGAGAAAGCGACGGGCCGCAGAAGTAGCGGTGGATTTCCAGGCAATAACGAAGCAGTCAACCATTCCCTGTGTAAGTATATTACCCTGTACTGTACCTCCAACTTCCTCGAAATAACTCGATCGACAGCCGAGTTTTAAGGGAGCTGCCAATATCACATACGGTACGAAAGGTGATTCCATCCCAGGGACAATTGCAGTCCTAGAATGCCCCAAACCGAAGCGGAGTCGCCCTCTACATCTACGGATCGATTCTAGCCAATTAAAAACTCGTAACTCCAAAGCGAAGAAATCTTTAGTTATCCATACTCATCCGCGCCAGGTCCCACCCCCAAAATCACGATCAGAATTTCCCCAGCACACCTTTTACTACTCACCTCAGACGGTTGGCGGCAAATCTGCTGGTTATGCGTGGGGCTATCGGGGAAGCTTTCCGAGACCGGTCGGGGAAATGTGTTATTTGCGGGACAGTATGCAAAAGGGGTCGGTTATAGTGACGGCAGGTTGGGAAATGGGTACGACTCAAGCCGCTAAAATCAAGGCAGGGTTCACCGGAGTTCACGGCAAGCGATCGTAGTGTCCTATTTTGGGTGCGTCCCTAGCCTGGGAGGTTTGCTGGTCACCGAGAAATCATCGCCCCATGCTCTCAAGCTCAAACATGCGTTTGTACAACCCGGGCTCTAGTAAATGAAATTGCGTCTGATATCGAATAAATTACACGCCGGCCGTTCTCAGAAGGGAACATCGGGCGGCAAACACGGCACCAGAGTTCAAAAACCGGGTTCGTCAGGTTTACCAGTCTGAAAAGGCCCCTCTGCACCTTCACTTAAACGTTCAAGTTCACTCTATTATGTAAGTGAGTTAAATGTTGCATCCTGGCGGAACTCTTTGGCCTTACCTCGGATCTATGACCTAATTTAGGCCCCTGTTTATCGGTGGCTACAAGTTTCGGCCCGAAGATCTGGTGCCTCTTTCGCCTAAAATTATCGGTGTGCCGTACGAGGCCGGTCTCATGGAAGGGTCTACCGTGTTCAAGTTGAAAGCAATGCTCAAGTGCGACATACTACCGATTACGGACGATACAGAGCTCGGTGATCACTACTACATCCTAATCACGCAATCGAATGAAGACGGCCAGGGCTTTCCGTTCATGGAGTCGGATGAGGACATCCGACAATTCTCAGCTGTGGAGGCATGTGGCTTACAGCATCGAGAATGGGTTACACTCCAGGATCCCAAACTCACAGTAATTAGTGAGAGGCAGTTGTTCGTTATGCCGATAAGTGGACTGACATGCGGTAAAGCCTAGCCAGATAAGCCGGGCTTGTTTCATGTGCATTGAGAGATGTTATTTATTAATCGAACCTATTTAATGATGCATAATACGAACACCATCTCCACTTCGCTGCGTGGGCACGTTAACCTAATGCTAAATTCCCAGCTTGGTGGAGGAGGCATCGAGGCCAAAGGAATTCCTGCCTATGACCGAGCCTCTCGTGCGTCGTAATATACGGGTGCCCGCTCATCGGGTGGAAATGAAGACTAGCACCATTCACGTGGCGTTCCCACGAGCCGCATTCAAGCCCCGACATAAGTTATACTCCGCATATATTCACTCGTTTGGCTATTCGATCGATTACAAATCACGCCAAGGCTGCATCGTGTCCCCACTGCAAGATGGAGCCAACTAAAGGTTAACTGGGTAGCAAAACAACCCCTTCGTATAAGGCAAGATAATTATGCCTCTCAAATTTGGTAGTTACTTGTTTTGGACACTTGATTTACCGACACTAATATTCTAGAAAGGCCTGTGTAACATTCAAGAACTTTTATGCATCGAATTGGTATAGTACATCGATGGTAAAGCATTCGGTCTAATTAATATTAACCGCATACAACTACTATAGAATATCCATTCATTGTTTATGCGTAGTGCAACCCACCAAAAGGGGTTTCAGGAACCTAAATGACTATGACCCCCAAGACGCCGCGCGAGGTTAGTCGAATCCTCCCATTTGGGCATCGCGTTAAAATGTATTTTAGACCTCATCCGAGTCGGGTACTGGTGCGTGGTACGAGCCTAGTTTCCACCGTATCTCCCGCTTTAGCCACAGTGCCCTAAATCGTATCATGTTCGGAGTTGTCATACGACGAACATGATTGTGGCCTTTAGCAGTCTCGACGCGAAATTACTCGCTGCTCCATGCCCGTAAGGTTTAGCTCTTCCCGATAATAAGGCAAACACCATCGATGTAGAGAGTAATCAAATCGTAGCCTACTTTGAACGGGAATCCGGTGTACGCAGCAGTGAAATCAGAGTGACTCCACTTTGTTCGAATACCTCGCTGCATGCATGTACATGACACACTGCCTCACTCGACCACGAAAGTACGGAACTCGAATATCAATACCAGACTACAATAGACTACAATAGACTACATACAGTACACATCAAGCGTACAACTGGGACAAAAAGTAGGAGTACGAGTAGACTGGTACAACGTAACTAAGAAAATAAGTAGGGTAGCTAGTCCATACGGCGCGTCACAGTCCGCGCATGTAGAAATGAGAACAAACACAGAAACTGTCAGGTTACATAATTGTAAACTCATCGATCCTGGAGCAAATAGTGCGGGGAAAGAACGCACCTCGATGAATCGATCAAAACCCAAATCTTTACTCCAGATCCTGCTCTTGACTACTGCCAACAGGACCTTGAACTTGGGATTTGACGCTCAAACCTACCGCACGAGCACCTGCCCCAATTGCGCCTTCCCATCCTGCAAAGCTATCCAGCCGCTCCGGGCTCCAGCTGTCACTTGAATGCCTCCGCCTGGCCCACGTCGAAATGAACACAATCCGTTTCTCTTTCTTGTTATGGAAGAACCAATGAGACGACCATAACAGCCCACTTGCCCTACTGCGGACCCTAGCACGTGTTTGCGCCCGGCCTCGAGTGGGCTCACGTTCGTCCGGACCGTCGAGCCATTGGTCCCAGTGCGACTTGGCCCGGAATTGAGGTGATGCTGAACGGGCAAGTCCGTCTCCCGTAATCTCGTCGGGTTCGAAATCAAATGTGTCGTCATAGTATTCCCCTGGTGAGTCCGACGAGTCGGATGCACTGTCGTCGCTGTCGTCGGCGTGTGGGTCGGATTCCATGTCGGGCGTGTAGGAGTAGACGTCACAGTTAGCAAGAGAGATTATACCGTCGAGGACTTGATACAGATACGGATGGGTGCCGGATACGATTGGCGGGTGAGTGTTCGGGAAGTGGTTCACTGGAGAGGACGAGGTCGGCAACGACCTCGGAAACACTCCGTTGACGCCATCTCGGGACGCATATGGGTACGAAGAGTACGACCGAGGTGAAGGGGCAAGTAAAAGAGCTGAGCGCCCATGTTGTTGTGAGAGCAGGGTGTTGGACAACGAATTCAGCACCCCCGCGCCGTCTTTTTCTTTGCAGAAATGGTCGGCTTTGGCCTCGGAAAAGTCGTGATCAGGGTATGCGGCGTTGAGAGTTGCGATCAAGAGGTATAGTATCTTTCGCGAGGAGGACTTGTCGAGTGGGCCAAAAGGCGAGTCGACGGGCATGCCATACTTGCTGTCCGGAGGCGAGATGGTGAGTTGATCGACGAAGGAACTATCGAGCGCCTTGAACAGGCGTTTCTCCTTGGTGATCGACTTGCATGAATAAGCCTCGACCCGCGTCCGTACAACGCATTCGGCTGAGTGATGCATAGATAGCTGAGAAGACAGCTTCGCCAGCTCGGGCAAGTCCAGGAACTTCATCGCGGTCGGTAAATGCGTCACGGGAGGTGTGTGTTATCGGGATGTATGTAAAAGTGACGAATAAAGGGCGTTATACACGATGGGTTGGAAAAACAATGGGTTCAATGGCAATCAGTCCTCTGGTGTGCCGGCCAAACGCCCCAGACAAAGAAGGCGCAGTGATGAAATACAAATATCACGTGATCCGGCACCCGGTCTCTTCCGTGATCCTTTCCTGCTCCCGTCCACTCCGAAACTCTTCGTCGAGAGCACACGATATGATTGCCTCCCGTGTTGGACTCGTTGCTCGTCGCCAGCCTTGGGCTGCTAGCAGACTCGGTAAGTCCTCGATTTTCCGGGAACCAATGATCGACTAAATGAGGTTCATTAACGAACTAGTTGCATCGCAATCCCGCGCTACGCCATTGGCTCGTCGGCTCGTCAGGTGGGTGCCCACAATCCCTGTGAATGGCCTGCTGCTCACCCCCATGGTAGTACTGTCAAGACGGAATCCTTGCCCCCCTCTGCTGCGACGGATATCCTCAATGCTCAGCGACTTAAACGGCCCTCGAGCCCTCACTTTACGATCTACCAGCCCCAAATTACTTGGCTCGGCTCAATTGCTAACCGCGCTACAGGTGGTGTGTTGAGTGTAGGTATGCGTATTTTACTACTTTACCAAGTTCGGGTATTTCTCACACGGCCGTCATGCAGGCCTGTATGCATTTGCGTTGGCCTACCTCGCAGGTCCCGTTGTAGGAATTCCGGTCGATACGGCGCACGTCGTTGACCTAGTAGCTATTCTTCCTGGTTGGTTCAAATACGCGGTCAAGGGTGCGCTCGGAATGTCGTTTAGCTACCATGGGTGGAACGGGATCAGGCACTTGTTATGGGATGCTGGCCGATGTAAGTGAATGCACATGTTGGGATGAATTATACTAACATTCAACTAGTGATGACCAACCAAGCCGTCAGGACATCAGGTTATGTTGTGATTGGGTTGAGCGTGGCTAGCACGGTCGGCTTGTTGGCCTGGTAATGATGGAGAGTGGACTCGGTCAAAAAAATATTTGTATCTCGTATTACTGGAATTATGACGGCAAAGTAAACCGGTACAAGTCCCATGCATAGTGAAACGTTCATTGGCGCCCCGTCGACTTGAGCTTCTCCTCAAGGATCTCCTTGAATCCTCCGATGATCATGCTCTCTCGCTTCTCCCTCTCCTCCTTTTGCATCTTGAGGATACCACGCTTCTCCTCGGCAGAAATGACCTGGTTTTCTTTGCGCATACGAACGGCGTTCATGCGACGGTGGCGAGAACCAGACATGACGTAGCCAACGGTTTCATATGTCTCAATTTCGTCAGAGGTGAGGCCGATTTCACCACGGCGGGGAATACGTTCGCCGTCTTGCACGTATGCAGCCATAGCAGAGCCTTCTCCGCGGAGCAACGCACCACCGTAGCTACAAGGATTATGTGAGTGATATGCGCAAGAATGGAGGTACTGTATGAGACAACATACTCTCGTTCGTTCAGTTTTCCGCCCGAAGAAATAGCGGGCATAGGGCCAACCTCATCGTCTTCGAGTTCTTCGTGTTGGATTGCGGTGGGGACCGGTACAAATGGCGCAGCCGGGGCTTTCTCAACCCACATATCCTCGTCGTCTTGTGGCTCCTCGGACCGTTTCGACTTGGCATCCAAATCAAGGTCTTTAATCCTCTTGTCAACACTCCTGCTCCGACTTTTCTCGCGACGTCTGCGGCGAGACTCTCGATCCGAATCGTCAGTGTCCGAATCGTGCTTGTTGTGACGAGAGCTGCGTTTTCGATCCTTGTCCTTGTGATAATGGCTCCGGCTCTTTTCCTTCTCCCGGTCTTTATCTTTATGGTGGCGTTTACGTTTGCTGTCCTTGTCTTTTTCTCGACGACGACGCGAGCGGTCATCGTCGGAAGAGTCTGAGCTGTCGTCTGAAGAATATCTCCTACGTTTGGATTTCTTGGATTTCTTGCCGTGAGAACTGACAGAACACAGTCAACAATGAGCAGGATGCAAAGATGACGAGAGAACTCACCCGTCTGCCTCTGGACGTGACGGTGAGGGCGGCCAGATTGAGAGAGTACTCGCTAGCCGTTGTTGGCGACGACTGGAATACAAAATGAGCATAAATAAAATATAAATTCAGACATTCTGTACCTCTCCATGTAATCTGCACCTCCGCCTCCACTCCAACCCCCTTTGTGACCGCCGTCTCTCGGAGGGTACATGTTGCGCTCCTCCCTCCACGGGGCCGGGGCCGGTCGCTCATAGTTATCGTAAGCAGGGCTGGCTCTCCGTCTGGGCTCTCTGCTTCTGCTCCGGCGCTTCGAGTCTTCAGAGTGGTCCCGTCGCCGGCCGCTGTCCGGGCTCCTGCTCCGACTCCTGTTGCCCCGACCCGAGTCCCTGCGTGAGGTGTCGGGGGGCACAAGGCCCATGCGAGATGGGTGGACCGTCGCCATGTAGGTGGAGGTGGAGTTGAGCAGAAGTGAGATTAAGCGCCCGACCCGTGGATGGGCATATTTGTCATTTACTTTTCGCGAGACGCGTCTCTTGCCCTCGAACCGCACGATAGCATGGCGCAGAATCAACAAGCCGTGTACACCACTGACGAGGTATGTTTCAGAAGAATGTCGTTTGAGAAATGACTAACTGTGGACCCCAGTATGGCAGGCCGTTCATTATTGTGAGGGAACAGGCCAAGAAGACGAGGAGCCATGGAGTCGAGGCCATCAAGGTATCCATTGTGCAATTTTATCTTATTTCGTCGATTAATTGTCGTGTTTCCAGTCCCATATCCTTGCGGCACGTACCGTAGCTAATATCGTCAAGACTTCTCTCGGCCCCAAAGGTGGGTCAATCCGAAGTTAATATATTACAGCCGGCGCTGACACTCGGGGATATTGAGGTCTCGACAAGATCATGATCGGTCCCGACGGTGATATTACCGTCACGAATGATGGAGCGACTATTCTTGGACAAATGGAGGTCGAGCACCAAATCGCGAAGCTTTTGGTTCAGCTATCCAAGAGCCAGGATGACGAGATTGGAGATGGGACCACTGGTGTCGTCGGTGAGTAGAAGCCACTCCTCAATTAATTTCACCTTAATTCATACATGCACGGTCGATAGTCCTTGCTGGCGCACTCCTGGAGCAAAGCGAGACCCTAATCGACCGCGGTATTCACCCCATCCGAATCGCAGACGGGTTTGAAAAGGCCTGTGCAGTCGCAGTCGATCACCTCGACAAGATCTCCGATACTGTCGAATTCTCAAAGGAGAACACCGAGAACCTCCTCAAGACTGCCATGACGAGTTTGGGTAGCAAAATGTCAGTATCAGTTGCCGCTTACCAGTGCCTACTTTTAAACAGCCCTTTATAGCGTCTCGAAAGCGCACCGAAAGTTCGCTCAAATTGCCGTCGATGCCGTGCTCTCCGTTGCAGACCTTCAACGAAAGGATGTTGACTTTGAGCTTATCAAGGTAGACGGTAAACTCGGTGGTGCCCTGGAAGATACGAGTCTTGTTCAAGGCGTCATAATCGACAAGGACTTTTCGCACCCACAAATGCCGCGTTCGGTATCTGATGCTAAACTTGCGATCCTGACTTGTCCGTTCGAGCCGCCCCGACCGAAGACGAAGCATAAGCTCGACATCACTAGTGTGGAGGAGTATAAGAAGTTGAGAGAGTACGAGAAGGAGAAGTTCAATGACATGATCAAGCGCGTCAAGGACACCGGGGCGAATTTGGTCATCTGCCAGTGGGGATTCGACGACGAGGCGAACCACTTGTTGATGCAGAACGAGTTGCCTGCTGTGCGGTGGGTTGGAGGACCTGAAATCGAGGTCGGTCCAAAGGTGGCTAAATGCGCCGTGAGCTAACCAAGAACTGATTCTAGCTGATCGCCATTGCCACGAATGGTCGCATTGTCCCCCGCTTTGAGGACCTGACCGCAGAGAAACTTGGAACTGCGGGAATCGTCCGGGAAGTTTCATTCGGCACAACGAGGGACAAGATGCTTGTTATCGAGGAGTGCGCGAACAGCCGCGCAGTTACTGTGTTTGTCCGTGGTAGCAACAAAATGGTGCGTGTCTTTCGTGACCCCACTCAGCTCGGATTTGACCTTGACTTTGCTAGATTATCGACGAGGCCAAGCGTGCTCTGCACGACGCGATATGCGTTGTTCGCAATTTGGTAGTCGATAACCGAGTCGTGTATGGTGGAGGCGCGGCTGAGATTAGCTGCTCGGTGGCCGTTTCCAAAGCAGCGGACAATGTATGCGGCGCCCTTGACCATCTTCAGCCTCTCTAACTCCCCGATCCAGATTCCATCGATCGAGCAATACGCCATGCGCGCCTTTGCCTCGGCATTAGACGCCATCCCGCTCGCCCTGGCCGAAAATAGTGGTCTCTCGCCTATCGAGACCCTCGCAGAAGTCAAGAGCAGGCAGATCAACGATAATACCCACACATACGGCATTGACTGTAACCACAGGAATGATATCGGTGGGTCTTTTCGCTTTCCCCAGAGCAACTGTTGGTCTAACCGCCGCTGTATAGACATGAAGCAGCAATTCGTGTATGATCCTCTCATCTCAAAACGACAACAGTACTTGCTTGCCACCCAGGTGCGTGCTTTCTAACCGTCGACTTGAACTTGGCTGAAGTGTGATTTCAGTTGGTTCGTGCCGTACTGAAAATTGATGATGTTATTACGTCGGGCAGCATGGATGAGTGATCCTAGTCGGTGGAGGGATGTATCTTAGCAATGATATATTATTAAACTTCAGAGTCCCAACGACCATTGGTTTTAATAACGACCATCACCCTTGTTTGGTTAAGTTTGAGTCCCAGATGTATGTGGCTATATGCATTGTGGTCCAAACCGACGGCCTTGAGGTTGCCAAATAGAAACGCTATAGTGGTCAAAGTACCTGGGCCCAAGCGCGTTGTGCGGTAGGAGGCTTAAATACGCGTTGGGGGCTCAGATTCTGCAAGTCGCTTTCACCTCTCGCTCTCTGGTCGCTCTTACACATCACCCCTATCGTTGCTATGATTCCTCCCAGTACGATGAAGCCCATTAACACTATCTTGGAGGAGGATTTCGCTGATATTGATCTTCCTGCTCACCCGCCGAGTGGTAAGTGCACCAAGTTATTGTTACGAGACAAAGACCCAACCACTACCCCCCCAGCCCCTTCGAACATAGAAACAATCTCTCTCTGGGGCCCTCGCTATCCGGGACAGAAACTACATCCCGACACCCCACCTTTCATGCCCGTTGAAGATTACTTTACTAGAAAGACTCTAGAGCCGGAAGTCCTCGTCGAACCGGACCATCCTGAGATTTGGAGCCGGGTAGTTTCTTTGTGCGATTTGCTTCGAGGCTTGATTGAGCGCCTTCCCGAGCCCGTGGAAGAGCCCGCCACTGCTGGGAGCAACCCGAACGGTCCTATCACCTCTCGCCAACTCCTCGCGGCTGGAGAGTCCTTTATTCAGTCCTTGGAACCGGTTCGCCCTCTCCTCCCCAATAAACTCACCGAATCTGCTCTGGAAAAGAACCCAGAACTCAAGGAGCATGTACACAGGTTGGAACACAAGTTTGACCATATCGAACGAGTGCTTCGGTGTATTCCACAGATTTATGAAGAGGTTACGGCGGAGGAATGCGATACCGCTATGATCGAGCTCGAGGCTATCATGGTATGTTTGGGAATTGGCTTGGGAGCCGAGTGAACAGTGGGGGCTGGTTCTTCACCGGGATTGCATTTCCCTCCTAGTCCCATTCGTTAATGAAGATTATACACATATACATGTAGCTGGTATTACGTTATGTAGAATATGTTCTGTAGACCCTCAACATGCACTGTTTCTTGTGGCTAAAGGGGGTCATCTGAGTGCTGTTAATTCGACGGCCTCTGGGGTTAATGGCCGAGGGCTAGGTTTGTCAGCGGCGCATACACGCTGTACTCTTCTACACCGGTGACTAATGATAGAAATCTGAGGGCGCGATAGAGAATGGAAAACGATGTGACTCGAGCAGGAAAACGGATCAGCACCACAAGTTGCCAAGTAAGGGCAAAGCCACCAAATCGGGTGGTTAAGCCTCACCGGCCTGAACCCATCCTAATGGGGGTGCCAGGGAGCGGGGGAGATGAGCCCGCTCGGAGGAAAATGGGGGCAGGTCTGTAGAATGGGCCTTGGGCATGTTAACCACGCTGCAACAATACTTAGCCACGTGTGCAGAGTGGCCCCACGGCGTTTGAGTGAGTGGACGAAAAGAGAGCAGTTCGGCCACCCTCCAGATTGGAAAAACGACGCGATAGGATCCAATCACAATGAAACAGTACGTTGGATTTGTTGGGCACCGAGTCACGGCGCGAGTCAAAACACGCAATTTCAGGACTGGTAATACCGACCGCGCGGGAGCGCTTCTAGGCGCTTCCAGCACGGCCAGAGGCATGTGTATGGTGGTGTTTATCACCGAGCACGTGAACAAACGCCCTAGACATGAGGTCCTCTTCCCCAGCTTCACCAGCCAGCCACCACCACCCCCCAATCGATTAACGAACCACTGCACCCCGTCACGACCTTTTATTTCTATTAATCCATAACGTCGACCATGCGTTCCAAGTTCAAGGATGAGCACCCTTTCGGTGAGTGCCGTGTTCTTGATCACTGCCTGATTATCCTGCAGCACGGCAATGTAGCTGACGCGTCAGTGTAGAGAAGCGAAAGGCCGAGGCCGAGAGGATCCGACAGAAATACCCGGATCGTATTCCAGTGAGCATGATGTCGATCCTTCCCACACGCCACCCTAACCGTACTCTCCTACAGGTTATCTGCGAGAAGGCAGACCGCACAGATATACCAACTATCGATAAGAAGAAGTACTTGGTACCTTCGGTAAGAAAAAACGACTGCTGCAACGGCGATTTTGTTAAATGTTAGATTTCGTGCGTAGGACTTGACGGTTGGGCAGTTTGTGTATGTGATCCGCAAGCGCATCAAGTTGGCCCCAGAGAAGGCGATCTTCATTTTCGTAGACGAGGTTCTACCCCCAACGGCCGCGTTGATGAGTGCCATTTACGAGGAACACAAGTGAGTCCACTCAATAGACCCATATTTGTCATGTATTAATCAGGGACATAGGGACGAGGACGGATTCTTGTATGTTTCATACTCTGGCGAGAACACCTTCGGGGTCGAACTATAGCGGCTTGGGTTAGATGACATGTCTGGCGGGTCACGACATTAATCCGCTAACGTGATGACTTGTCCCTCCCGGAGCTTGCTCGATCACTCGATTCCGTACTGTAGTATCGTCGCTTGGCATAGTTTATTGCATTTTCATTACATACGATAGATCCAAACACCATTTTCCGGATTTCGTGGGATCTCCTAGTTGAGAGACTCTTGACTTGTCGTTCGCCCCGACTGTCGTACCTGTGGCTGATTGGTGGCGGGAAAATAGGAAGTGGTCAATCACGTACTGAGGTACCCTCGGGGGGGATGTTCCCCACCTAGCCTGGTACTCTCGGATTTTGGCATATGGCCCGGTTAGCGCTGCGCAAACTACGACTGGCTATTGAAGAGCAATCGATGGCATTCCCAAAAAGGGCGCTCAAGGTTCGGTAATTCAATTTTCTTTCCCTGAACTTCCTGTGATAATTACAAAAAAAGCACATTTATTATTATGTCTTGGGTACAACGTGCGAAGATCCATATTTGGACAAATATTATGGTTTCGCATAGTACCGGGGTGGGCATCATGGGGTTTCCAGACACCGGCGCCTACGTCTTATCTATATTTGGGAGTTAACTGAGACAAATTTGTCAGGGCGCGTAGCGCCCGGCGCCAAATTCATATAACTACCCCTTTTGGAACATTTTATCCCAATCCACAACTGAGGCATCCCAGGGTTTCCGGACACCGTGCCTATTCGATGCCCGAATTTCACAGGACGCCTCCCCCAGGATAATCCCGGGTCCT